>JAMBLF010000970.1:0-144486 GCA_030578115.1 Leucoptera coffeella | reverse complement strand
AAACCATATAAACTCAGAGGTGATAAATTGATAACCTTGGTATGGTATAAAATATATTTGTCTCTTAAAGATCACAATCCCCATTCGTACTTCTTCTACCATACCCAACGTTTACTGTATCTTCAATCCTACTTAACTACTACAGACAAATAGAGCTTTTTAGAATTGGAGAAGAATACATAGTTAGTTACTTTCAAAGACCACAGTAGCAAAGTCTCGGGTGCGAAGTAGTTTAAAAAACAATACCTATCCTCTCATACCAGTATTTACCCATTCGTCACGCGTTATCAAGGCATAACAGAACAGAGCAAAAGCCTCGATGCGATTTTAAAAGCTTTACAATCCGTTGCAAAACGCCATCTCGAAACTAGAGCAATCTCTTTCATTTGAAAAGTAATCTTATCCAGTACATTTGAAAGCATAAAATCTTTCAATATCTACTGGTATACTTAACTATAATAAAATCTTGACGAACAGAGGTGGGGTTTTATTATGATTGATTCAACTAAAATAGAAAATAAATATAACAAACAAGTATAGCAAATAATATAAGTACTACAAAAAATCAAAAGCAATATACATCCATTGACCATTACATCACCTTATCCCTTCCCATACCCACCATACTGAACAACTCAAGCCTATTCCAATCCCTGATTAAAACTCGCTTAGCTACATCAATTTCCGTTACTGAGAGTAAGAGTTACACAGTCACTTAGCCAAAACATAGTGATCTACAGCCAAATAGACTTTGTATGGGACTTGGGTCCAGCATTGATTGGTTCGCGAGCTCAGTTCAAAGACACGGGGACGCCGCTGACTCATCGTCATTGCTCTCACTGGCCGTTAGGTTGCCACGCAACTGGACTATTAGCACAGTAGACTTTTGTACTTGAATTTTATAGCCTAGCAAATATTAGCGTGTTACACTTGAGTTTGTAGACTGGGACTTGTATTGGGTTTAGTTGCTTTTTCTTTTAGGACGTAGAAAGGCTATAAGGCACTAAGGGTACAAGAAATAATTTGAGGAATTACTTAGAAAACCTGTCACAAAAATTACATATTAACGCTATCAGGTTCTGCTTAAGAAATAAGAAGATCTTTCTTTCTATATTTGTGGCTTCTATATTGTATATTTGTGGAGTTACTGTATTTCTATTTGTATGCTATGATAATGACTATAATAACAATATATAAAATATTATCCTTTCAGCAAAGGACCTAAATAGAATACGAGTAGTTACTCCGGTCAGGAATTAAACCCGGAACCTTTGCTATACCCACGCCCTTCGTAGGATTATAAACTTCAATCTTTATCAACACAACTATAATCAGCTGTGAAATCTAACGCATAAACCTCGATCGATACCGACCTTGAAGGTTAGAAGGGGGTTGAAACCTATTTACTTGCAAATGAGCTGTTCTAAGGTAGCTAGTTCAGGCCATTAGTTTTACTTAAATGCATATGATACACATCCTTATATCTCTTTCAGGGAAGACAGAACCTCTGAAATATAATACTTAAGTTTTATTTACCTTAAAAGCGATAGCAGGACTAAAGGTACTACAAAAATATTTAATATTGTGAGTCACAATGTAACCACTGATTCAATATTATGTTTTCAAAATAGATGTTCTTTTCATACATTTCATAAACCCATACAAAAAATGATAAACGTTATGATATTCCAAACCCAACATTCATGTGTTTAAGGTTTTATTTCCGTCATAACAATTGAAACCAATCGTGTGAACATTCCGTTGTTTTAATGAACATACTTTTAATTGAAACCCGTGTATTAACGAAGATATTTAGTAACAAAACCAAGTCACTCGAATCCACCGTTACACTACCAATCTTCTTTCCACCATGATAAAAAATACGCAGAAACGCAGTATACATATCACGTCATTTCATCGCTTTCTGAGTGTCACAACGATATACCCTCGGACACAATGATGTTAATATTAAAGTGACACACTTTTTCCGAATCGCCCTGATTCACCCCTAGTTATCTAATTCCTTCCTAAGATTTTCCAGTGAAAAAACACAACTAGTTAACATTCTATTTAAGTCCAGACTAGCATGGACAAGTACCTAGCCCTTAGACACAAATTCGAACATCCAAGGGCATACCGTATTCATATAACACAATACAGGGATGACTTCGTGAAATTCACTTTTAATGGAAAATCAATTCGCTATTTTCAGTATCGATGTGCGATATCAGGTCGTGATTGATCGATATTCTTCAAGGATAGCCTATTCACATTTTCGGGCTAGTAAGGGGCTGTTAACACGTGTCTTAAAGGTACTACGTATGATTAAAGTAAGCACTTATTTTCGATTCCGGCAAATCGGTTTCCATTCACTGACATTCACATTGCATATACTCGACGAATAATGGTTCTTCTAATGTCAACCTTTTTCAATATAATATTTATGCTCACAAGTACGTTTAACGACTTACTAAGACGTCTACAGTCTCCTTAATACCACTGTAATGTACACAGCTTTCGTCAATGAGCATCACGCATTCGCATAACTTAATTTAACAGCAACTTAAATACATATGACTCAATGCCGTTTTATCTCTTTCGGGAATACGGAAAGTTGGGGACAAACAACTCCTAGATGTCTTTACCAGAATTGGCAAGGCCGTGAAAGCATTTATATGACAAATTGGTGATCGCATCGCCCAATAGATACCATTCACCAGCCTAATCGAATAAAGACAAATAGGAGCATTCTTTACACCACAACTAACACAGGATAAGCCTTAAAACATGGCACACTAACACAATAACGTACACAATCAGCCCGTACCAATATACATATACGTAGGACGAGTGTTATCGCGTTTCGCCATCCACCTTATAAGGAGATGGATCGACGCAAGGCCGACTGCTCAGCTCGACAGAGGCCGCGGCACACGAAATTCGTACGCGGAAGAAAGCATTTCTGACTTTAAGCTATAGAGAAATAGGCATAAAGTCTCTATAGAAGAGATAGGCCTCTCACATCGGATTTTTCATGTACCACTTTCATTTCATTGATACGGCTTGTAGTGACACTAGCTATCTTCTGCACTTCTGCTGGGAGCTGAGACGGCTAGTATAGTCAGTGACAATACGTACTATGGTCCAATTGTCTTATTACAGAAACCAGGGAGGAAAATAAACTAAATTAAACTGTCTTTGTATATACAGAAATACTTGGGGTTAATGCTACTTGTGATGTCACCTGTCTTCAGCTTGTCACCTAAATTTGTCTCGTATGTTATGCCGTTTTGAATTGTATTCAAATGGGTAAGTTTGATGTACAGCTGAGTGTGAATGTGGTCTTCACATATAATTAATCAAAGCAAAAGATTCCAACCCTGTTTACCCCTCTAAAAGAAGACTAGCATAAGATGTATGAATGTGTATTACAGTAAACGTAATCTCATGAATATGAATGCATGATAGACAATTGCCTCAGTAGGCATTTCTGTAACAGTATGTCATCACTTGGAGCTAAATATTTGTGATGTAACAGACAAAACATTCATTACCTAATGTGCTAACTATACTCTAAAGTAGGATAATGATCAAAGTGGAATAAATAATAATATATATAATAATTATTAATAATTAAAATAATTATACATAATTTCATACTTAATTGATATTTGACATAAAATTACAGTAATGTCTAAAGTTGTGTCTTATTATTGCATATTTATTAAAATAAAGTATCCGTATCCAAACCATATGACTACATGCATTTTATATTTAAAATAAGGAGGGAGACAGGTTATGAATTATAAACAATATTCTCTGCACGGGTATACGGCTAACAAGAAACAGCCTGTGCGATCTAAATATGTGTCTATATAGAGTATAGTATGAAGAAAATTATATGAAAACAACAATTACAACTAAAAACTAATCTACTTATTGTAATCTACTAATTTTCCCAAATGGGTAGACAAGACATACAAGCAGTTCTTAAAGAAAAAAAATAATATTGCAGTTTTTAGTCTCACAAAAGATAATGAAAATCTCCACATAGTCCACTTGTACTAATATGCTGACATTGCTATTAGGATATACTTAGTCAAGGACTAGCCACCTATCAGCAATACCATCTTCAATATGTAAGTTGTGAGTCAGGATAAGTGAGTAATAAAATATTGACTTACAGCAACTAAATTTACAACCGAGTCAATTAGGATTAAACCTTCTTATCACACAATCTTGTAAGATGACTAAGTAAATAAAAGTAATTTATGACAATGCACTTGCATAGCAGAACTTATATGTAACATTGTAAGTCAAATATAATATAAATAGTGATAATTCATAGTGATTTTATTAAGTTATATTATAGCAAACTTTATTTAAAATAGTTAACTTAAAAAAAACATGTAATGGCTAGATTGATCACTATCCATATAACAGTAAGTCATCAGTGTATTTAAATTAAATGTAATTCTTGACTTTTACCCTGGAGTTTTATACATTGATAAAAATTAGAAGTCAATCAATGATTACTACAAAACTAACTAATTGAGGCAATAACGAGCTGCATGTATTGCCTTATATTGTGTTTTTAAATCAATAACTGTTTTTTCACGCTTCGTAACTTATTCGTTAGTAAATTTTACGAGGTAATTATTAAATACAGCATTTTGGAATAAATTTAGATCAACGATTAACCAACTCTTTCACCGCTTCAATTTTCGAAGTCTCTGATAAGGTATATCGTAGTAATTAATTGTATGATTATCTAAAGGAAGAAAGGTGCCTATAACACAGGAAAAGGAATAATAAACTCACCATCTGTACGTTTTATGTTGATGTTTATCCCAGGTTGAATCTTGATCATACCGTCATCCATTTTTGCTGAGGCTCAGACGCCAGTTACACAATAGAACATTATTTAACAGGGCACTTTTGAATAAAAGGGTCTTAAATATTTTGGAAATAACACATCAAAACCGGTGAAAATTCTAAAATGATTTTTTAGGGCGAACTGACAGTTACCGAGGCGAACAACCCACTTCAATCTGACTCAAACGTTTCGAATTTGTTTGGTTCCAATTTTCACAACTTTAGATCGCCACCAACACTTCACAGCTTAGCAGATGAATAAACAGCTTTTTCTTGATAAAATATAATTATTTTATGTAAATCGTGAAATAATCACGAATTATTTAAATTTATTTCGGTTAAAATAGATAGTTCCCCAAAATTGTGAACACGAATGCGTCGAAAATTGTTTATAGTGTTGCTAGAGAACAAAATCAATTTTATTTTTTTAATATTGGGAATTTAATTTTATTAAGTTTCAATCAAACTATGATTGTTTACACGACGTTAATAATGATAATTATTTTTTGTGGTTAATTTAGTTGATTGAGTACCTACATAAAGATTTATGTATCATTCATTTTAAATTACTTTAATAATTGTGTCATTTCCAGATTTTAGCTATCATACATAACGAACAAGTTATATTTATTTCATAAATTATTAAGTTTTTATAAATAGTTATCCAAGTAACTTGCATTTTACTTAGTTTATTTTTATTTTACCTAAGTTACATCTATATGTAGTGTGGTAGTAGTTATTTTGGTTTAAAAGTAAGCTACGATATTATTATAAAATTGCAAAAAAAAGAACTTACATACCAGGTGAAAAATATATGATATTTAACGTGTATTTTCAAGTGTCAGGTCATGTAGTACACTGAACATTGATGAAACCACCAAGTTTAACACCAATGTACAATGTCATATTTACATGCAAGCACTTGAAGAATGGAACCAATGCTTCATAGTTACAAATTCTTGCTTATAAAAGTAAACAATATCTCTTTTTGTAGTAATTTATTATAAAAAAATAAGATGTTCCACCATTAAATAATTTTCTTTGAGGGTAGTGTAATGTCTGTGTAATGTAACTGGCAACACAATACCATATAGAAAATCTAACGTTATTTATACTAGGGATGTGTATTAAATATATGTACTATGATTCTTTCTGTTATCGATATTTTAATATAAATCAATATTGTCAATGCCTGACATATGGCAGAAAAACCTCGGAGTTATCTACTGTGTCCACTTTCATATAACTATCGGGGATACAATGATATATATAGATTATTGAAATGGGCGATTTACCATTCCAACACATAAACTACGAATTTATGCTACTGATAGCTTTTCCAACAAGTCATATTTTTGGCCAAGAGGCCAGGCATAATTTTAATCCGTTAATAATTTATTCGTCCGATTTGATAATAACATATTAATCGGGTAATTATATTTTATCGGGTACCTAAACTAAACATACACTTAATGTACATATTATAAGAAAACTTAATTGCCATTGGCGGATGCTCCAAAATAACATTAATTTTAAATTAAATTATTTTGTTTTCTAGAATAGTGGTAAACATATTTAGTATTACACACGAGGGCAAAGGGACTTAACCTTATAGTATCTGGGTAATAGTATAGTATGATATTTACGTTTCATAGTTTTAATTATTAGAAGATAAAATATAATGAAAAAATGTATTAGTTAAATTAATAGAACGTATTGCATTCAGACATTTAAAACGATACCTTTAGATGTTAAGATTAGGCATCCCCTTCACTAAAATCATTCATTTTGGAATTTTGTGATATGACGGTACCGAATGGGTTTTAGCTGATTTTTACGTGAAGATTTTTGTTAATTTAAAGAACTATTTGCGTTTGTTTTTATTTTTGTATCATTACTGTACGGTATGGAAAGTGATTATAAGCTTTCACACAAAGCTAAAAAACGTATTAAGGAAGCCAAAAGGAAAGCTAGACCCGGTGAGATACTTTCGCAATAATCATTTATTGCAATAAACATTCGTCCTTTTCACTACATATCCGTGGATCGCAAGAATGTTATTTACATGTAGTTTTTTGTGAGACTAAGTATGTACAGTTATAGTGCTCAGAGTGTGTTCCAGAACAATCTTCCAATCCATGTGTCTATTTGTTTAAATCTTATTTAACCTTGTTTTTTGTGTATTTTCACCCTTGGTTTTTGATTTCAACAAAGTTGTAATAATAATGACAACAAATTACGTTACGACTATTTAAAAAATTAAGCATTGGGTATTTAGAAATCCAAAATAGTTTTTTGTTAGGTAATGTTATGTAGCACTTATCTCTGATTCTAAAAAGTAATTTATGTATTCTCATATTAATTATTATTTTTTACATACAAATGTTTCCTCTTACCAGCACTTATTGTGTTGATGGAACTGAGAACAAAAATTGAAAACACCTTTACAAAAGCATTTGGTTTATCATTCATTTTCATTTATTTTTCATACTAGTAATGTTTTAACTCCCTGTGTTTGAATTCCTTATACATACCTAGACACATATTCATAATACCAGAAACAGTACTTATAACATAAGGTTCCTTAAGTAAAAAACTTTTCATCTTAGGGAGATAATTGCAGAAATTTAATAATTAATGAACTTGTAAATTCAATTCCTATTACCAAAAATATCAGTAGTGATGTCATAATAATAGATGTAATATTTCTTTTCAACAGAATTAGCAGAAAAGCACCATTGGTACCTTCTGAATTACGCAAATAATTTTGATGAGTTCCTTAAGTGTAATGACAATGTAGATAGGATAGACGTTGACCAGGTATCACTGGAAGAATTCATAGACAAATACGAAAGACCATACAAGCCTGTAGTCATAACCAATGTACAGAAAAACTGGAAGGCAAATGAAAAATGGACACTACACAGACTAGCCAAAAAGTATAGGAATCAAAAGTTCAAATGTGGTGAAGATAATGAGGGATACAGCGTTAAGATGAAGATGAAATACTACGTAGATTACATGAAAACGTCAATTGATGATAGTCCGTTATATATTTTTGATAGTAGCTTCGGTGATCATCCGAGACGAAGGAAATTGCTTCAAGATTATGATATACCGAAGTACTTCCGTGATGATCTGTTTAAATACTGCGGGGAGGAACGTAGACCTCCGTACAGGTGGTTTGTGATGGGACCTCAAAGATCCGGTACGGGAATCCATATAGATCCTTTAGGAACTAGTGCCTGGAATGCTCTGGTGTTTGGTCACAAGCGATGGTGCCTCTTCCCCACACAGACTCCGAGAGAACTGATTAAAGTGTCAGGAGTTATTGGGGGTAAGCAGAGAGATGAAGCCATTACGTGGTTCAAGCTTATTTACCCAAGGACTCAGGCGGATACTTGGCCCAAAGAATACAAGCCGGTAAGTTTGTTTATATTGGAATTTAAAAACTGCTTCACATATTTTTATAGTAAAATTCGTATTAGGTAATAAGGTATTCAATAGAGTCATACAATGAGCTCTCAATGAAATTCGAAAGCAATGTATTATAATTTAATTGTTCATTTGCAAATGTACAATATTCATATCCACCAACATCTTGATTCCAGGGTGGTGATGGTTTCTAATTCATCATTACATTCTCGGTTCCTTTTTGGTGAAATGAGTGTTTTACCCAGTTAGTCAGTCTGGGTACCACCCTGAAAGGGTTTATGTGCTGCAGCTTATGGGTATTTATGTACATACATCCCTTAATCCATTTCAGGGTGGAGATATTATTTCTCCTCTGAGATTTTTACCAAAATTATTGTGAACATAGAATGTACATATTATGTTTAAATATCATAATTCCAGGTGGAAATCCTACAAAGGCCAGGTGAGACGGTATTCGTGCCCGGAGGCTGGTGGCATGTAGTCCTGAACCTGGATGACACTGTGGCAGTGACGCAGAACTTCTGCAGCCGCACCAACTTCCCTATCGTGTGGCATAAGACTGTGAGAGGACGGCCCAAGCTGTCCAAAAAGTGGATCAAGGTGCTAGAAGCTAAGGTATGTGGTGATGAAGTAATACATTTTCAGTGCATGCTACATATTAACTAGCTGATGTAGGAAGTGGCTAAGATACTAGGGGTATATGGAATTTATTGGGTGGTGGGCTAGCTACCTGTCACCACTATTCCATATGACATCAAGATATATAGATGCTAATAAGTGACCGAGAAGATGTTGTCAGGTCTCCAAGGTTCTGTCCGCCCCAAAAGTTATTGTAGGACGTGAATGAAATTCATAGTTGTATAACTATTATGTCTAAATACAGTGAATAAACATTTATCTTTGTGTCTTTGATGTATGCTATTAATTAATGAATGTAATATGTAAAGATAGATAGATAGAGATGATATTACAATTCTTTTTTGCAGAATGTTCTTATGTAATGTTGTTGTTATTCAACCATTGCATATACCATTAAATTTTTCTGTATTTAAAAACAATTTTTATTACCCATTGATACATATGTTACTTATGACCAACCAGACAAAATATACTTTACTTAAACTTCTAATACTTAATTTTCACATGTCCATTTTAGGAGCCCGATCTTTACAAGATAGCTAGTTCAATGGACCTGACAGAGGGTACCGGAATAGCGTCAGACAGTTCCTCGGACAGCTCATCCTCAAGTAGCGATAGTGACTCTTCTTCAGACTCCAGTGAGGAGGATAGCGGCCAGGAGAGCATCACACCGCACAAGAAGAAAAGGAGAAAAGTATAGATGTGAGTTCCATACTAATACATAGATAGTAGCAAGCATTACTCTGCCATCGTACAAAAGAAGGGCACATCTATCATTTTGGTGAAACTGAGATAATTAGGATTAAAGTTTTTACCATATTCTGCTTCATATTGTGGAAAACTATGTATGCCTATGAGATACCTATTGAGATACCTCCTAATTCCTTGAAGATAAAATTCTACAAAAACTTGAGAGCAGATGTGCCTTTTTTATTCTAAATATTTATATAATAGAATTTAAAAAAAAATACGGTAAGGGAAAACATCGTGAGGAAACCTGCCTATCCCTCGGGATAGGTAATAGCCAGTGGCTATATGGTTCACTATTTATCACGTTGGGTGCTGTCTATCATGTGAAACGCGGGCTTCGAGTGACCTATAGCTAACAGGCCTTTCATTTGAGCCTCTAACTCCTTCCGCCACAATAGAAAAGGAAGTGTGTAAACACAAATCGTGAAGCGTATGTATGAATGGAGAAATAAATTTCGTAAAATACTGGGAACACATTGTGACAGAAACTACCTTTTCACTTTGAATAACTTATCATTGGTGATTGTTAGTAGTAGTAGTAGTAGTAATGGAGCTTTGATAATTAACTATCTGATGTAATGAAACATGAGTGGCTAAAGACCTATGCATTAATGGTGGTTACTCAAATCCCTGACTACATCACAATTGTTAATTTAATGTTTCATTTATATTTGTTACAGTTGCGTGTACCTGTAAGAAAACCGCATAAACTAAGGTCAATGAAGTATACTGAATGTTTTTGTAAGTAGGCATTTACAGCTAATCAATTACTGTACGTTGAATCAATTCAATAGTTCATTTTCAGTATTTGAATTGATAGGGTAACATTTTTGTAATAACAATTTTTATACCAATAGTTTCGTAACTACAGCGTATACTCTTATACATTGCATTCATATGTTAAAGTTAAAAAAATATGAAGATTCATTCAGTCAAAAGAATTTTATTGATGAAAGTCAATAATTGAGTTTTTATTAGATTCCACCTCCATTCATTGTTGTATTAAGTGCCTAATGTATTTATTTTCATAACTAGATAGAATATTAGATTGATTTCTACCTATTCAGGGTGTATTCAACATCAAATACATAATATTTCCTTAGTCACTTTTCAGCATAAATAATGGGATTGATATAAAAACATTGTTGAGGTTGTTTCTCCATTGCCGTAAAATATAATAGTATATTTATAATATCCAGTATCCTCCTACAATAAACTGAGGTGAGAGGCAGCTACTTTGCATTTTTGAAAAATATTTGAAAATTGAAAAAATTTTGATGTGAATTTTTTTCATTCATCATCTAGTTACTGAGCTATAATTGGATTTTATCCCTCTTTTATAAGATTTTAAGTCTAGTAATTTAAAAAGGTGCTTTAATGTAAATTTTTATCAGGGCAACCAGTAATTTTCTATTATGAAGTATATACTCGGTATTTCCAAGACCTATCGTAAGTAATAGTCAATTCGTTAATTTCCAATCAATTATCAGTTTTCAATTAGTGGTTTAGTTATCAGCTTTGAAATGAGCAATTAACGAACTGCTGAACAGTAATAAAACGCTGAAATGGAATTTAAGAAAAATAATTATTGAACTGATAGTTTGCACAAAAATGAGTAAAGGTTACACAATTTTTCTTGAAATGTATGAACAATGGAAAAATATTGTTATTAAATATTACTACACTTTTGCAGTGACTGTTTTTTGTGAAAACAACGCAATTATTATCTTTAATATGACAAATAATTTCATTCATTAAACCAAACAAAATTCAGTTAGGATTTTAAATATTTATTTAAAATGATTGAACTGATTCAAGCAAGATAACCAAAAAGACAGCTTTTTATGTATGTTGGTAATACTGACTTTTTTCTTTAAAAAACAACACTTAATAAGCACAAAGTAACCATTTTTATAATTCAAGAAGAACAGTTGCCTTAAAAACTGACAGAAACTTCCTTTATAACACCCATACACAAGCAAAATAGTGCTGACAAGTCAAAATAAGAATGTAACAGTATAAAAGTAAGTATTTTACTTGACAAGTTTTGCAAAACTGTAAAATGTATTGACCGAAAAGTATTTAATCATTTTGTTAGTGTAATAGGTTTTTTAAGCATTAAGTGTATGAACAATACTAGGTAATGTTTGTTGAATTATTTTGTCAATAAAGTATTAATATAAATTCATTTGTTTTATTTTATATAGAATGACTACCTTCGCAATTGCAGAGATGGACACCTGAACCTCTGGCTACCCCGCAAGGGTAAATGGTCGCGAGCATGTTTGTCTTTTTGTTTTCATACATACTGTTGCTACTGTAACATGCGTCATTTATACCCTTATATCATTGAATTTTTACTGGTAATCACAGAACTAATCTTTACTCTGTTGGTTTAGTTATACTGGTAGTGCAAGGTTCCAATAAACACGGACATATGACAAATAATTATATTGAGTAGTTTTCCCTTAAATCATTCGACACCGCGCCATTTTTCAGCGTCTTACTAGCGGAGCCGCCATACAAACGGTCATGAACACACGCGTGTCCACTGGCTCTACGCGAAGTTTAATGTTTCTAAATACGTTAATAATACATTGTGGTAGTTTATTTCCTTAGTTCTCTTTGTGCAACGAAAAAGATAAGGTTGTGGCAACCATATAGTGATTTTAAACCAGGAATTACGGCGGAATATGGATATTTTGGTAAATAGGTAAATTAAATATGATGTGATTCTCAAACTCACTTATATATTATTGAATTTATAATATTTTGTTGTTTGTATGGTATATAAATTATTTACTCATCTATCGACTTAAATCACTCAGAAACATATTATTGTGTGAGTACTAATATTATAATAAACAAGCTAACGTAGTGAGTTTGATGGAAAGTTAAACAAACTTTTAGAACCTCTGGTCGTATACTCAAGGTCGTATACTGGGCATTACACAAGGTAATCGTTTTTAGTATAAATATTACTTCTTTCAAAGTCGAAACCACGTGAATATATGGTTATTCGTGTGGTAAATACCATTTACACAAATTCTTATTAAAATTTTTCATGTACTTTTCGAGATATTATAATCGAAAACTTATGGACACGCGAGGCGTGTCCGCGGCGTGGCGAGTAGAATTTTCAAGAACACGCTAGGCGTGTCGTTGGCTCTGAATGAGTTAACTCAGATTTTGTTTGTTGTAAATATTAGACACCACTTATAATGCTATTCTAGTGCAGTTGTCCAAACATTATTGATTGCAATGAGAAGGTTCAGATTTGGTCCTTTTAACAACTAGATGATGTCAAAAACTAGACAGTGTAAAGGATTATTAGAATTTTTTACTTGCAATTCTATTGCGACTATGGGAAAGGTGTTTTTTGGTTGTTGGGCAACTGAATTAAGAAGATAGCAGCACTTTGGCATAGTTGTGCACCCAACACAATTGGAGAGCCAATCAGCACAGTACACTTCCCTTCGCTTCTGTAGCCCCCTATGATACATAATTTTTGACTTCCGTGCAATAATTGTCAGTGCTAGTTTCTCATCCCTACTTGTAATACTTAGTATTGTTAGAGAAATTTGGAAAGTTAGCATCCTGCGGCTAGTCTAGCTAGCTACAGGTTTACCATCCCTTAATTCAGTCGTCTATGGTGCGTCAACAAAGTCAGATATTATTTTCGGCTGAATATTTAGTCAATTGTGATGCCAAACTGGATAAATATGTTCGCTTTGGGATAAGATTTGGATTCTCAACTGGAACGAACCGAAGAACAAGGAAGGAAGCAAGGAATTGGAGCATCAATTTCGTTTTTCTTCGGTTGAAGCGGCTGGCGGCGTTGGTGTAACCATGGCGATGGAATAACAAGAAGTGCAAACGCCGTGGCATCAGTGTTAGTACTTCAGCCGACATAACCTTAGTGGTGAATGGCTTAATAAAGAATTAAACAAAAACCCTTAATTCCTTAGTTGCCTCTTATATGCTAAGAAGAATGTCTACTTCCCTGTTAGATGGGACTATTATGCAAAATTTGCACTGCAGAGCCCCTAGTGCTACTGTATTCTAAGAGTACTAAATTTTATGTCAAAACTTAGTGTGTCATTAGGTGATAGGTTCTGAATGTCTTTTATCTAGCATCATAATGATAAATGAAGCTGTTATTTTTTTGTCTTTCACCTCTCTCATTAGCTAGGTTCACAGGGAAATAAAAAAACAATATTGATCACTATAACATTTATTGACCTAATAAATATAGCAGGTAGCTCAACGAAAGTTCAACTAATTAAAAATACAGTTTAGTGTGCATCCTCAACCCACAATTCTGGCTTGTCATAGCCCATCTCTTCAGGGGTGTTGATTCCGAGTTCCGTTAAGGTGGGCTTGATCTCTTGCAAGATGTAGGGGTAGAATTCGTTTACCTTGGGACCGCACTTGTATTTGATGGCTTCGAGGAATCTGACGGCCAGGGCGTAGTCGTTCAGACGTCTGCAGGCGTGCAGGGCGGCGGTGATGATCACTGGGTCGGGGACCATGTCGTAACCGAGCACATCGTTCATGGCCTTACGGATCTCCCATGAGTCAATGTCTTGTCTCTTGAAGTAGTTTACGTATCTGGAATTTGGAGGAAAATGACCAATTAAGATTTGGTTTTACATACATTTGTGTTATCGATACTGTTTGAATATTTATTACCTAATTTTTAAATTTTATGTAAGCCTAAAATAAAAAAATAATACACTATTATCCCTCTCAGACTAAACAGAAGTTCACATGTTTACTTTGCAATTGAAAATTGACTCAATTATGCCCACATCAGAGCCATTTTCCCACCTGAAAGATGGTCTTTAATGCAGAATTAGGATCCTGACTGTAAATTTATCCCTTTTGCCCATATAATAAATAGGAATATTATGATATAATAATATCAGAAAATAATATGAATCTTTTATTAATAAAGGAAACAAATTTGATTATATAGAGTCTGTGCTATCCAGAATAATTAGCATCAAATATAAAATCAACTTGGTATTGATTTCCAACAGAGTAATGTAGTACCAATTTGTCATAACAAATGTTTATTTTTAAGAAGTTTGTTATGGAAAATGAAATAAACGTTTCAATATAAAAACTAAATGACGTAAATAGTTTATCAATCGATTGTAGAAAGGGCCTTTTTACTAATAACTTTAATCTTGACAGTTCAAAATAAGTAAGGTTAGGATTAAAATTATCAGGCGTAGAATTAGATAACCCTAATTTCAAATTAAGAACAAACTTTAGCAAGCATAAAAAGGACATAGATAAACCAAAATAAATAAAACTATGTACTTTTTGTCTATTTTTCAGTGTTACATAATGAAATAGAGCCATCGTTACCTCTGATCGAGTTCTTCCTCGGATTCTTGGGGGCCTCCGTGGCTTCTACGGATGGCGGGCACAGCACCGACTCTGGTTGCTGGCAAAAGCGACTGTTTCAGGGTTTTACCCAGGACTCCGGCAGCTGACCGCAGCATATTTTTCCACTTATTTTACAAATAAAGTCCAAAACAACACTACGACCTTTTTCCTAAGCGGATGACTGACCGAATGAATGAAATGAACGATGGTATTGAAGATATAAAAAAATATTGATTAACGATAAATCTGTCAGTTTACTGTCAAAATCAGCCTATGTGATAGGGTGGCCATGTAAATCAGTTTCTAAGCAACTACAGTTATTTATATCAGCTTATTCAAAATTAATCATATAAGCATTATTATTTTATGTAAACTGTGTACTGATGCTACAATTGTTATGGTTTTATTAATGTTTACGCTAACGAGCGTTTCTTATTTACATTTTATTTTACGTTACCTGCATACACTGCGTTTTACGTGTCTGGTTCTTAATTAGATTCATAAATGATCACATGCTGTAAGATGGAATCGGTGTAAGTAACCACTATTAGGAAACTTACCACCTCTGGTATGCTATAAACGAAGGACTTACTACCTGTCCTGTTTAAATTTGAACTTTGTTAGATAGATCGCCATTACGACAGTAGTCGCAAAAAGGATTAAAAAATTATCCATTCTATTGAAACTAGCCAGAATCTCAGAATATATAGAATCTCAGCCAGGCTAGATAGCTTTCAGCCACCAGAATAGGCCTAGTTTCGGCGGGGTTTTAGTACCATAGACCACATTCTCACGCTGAGGCAAGTTATATAGAAAACTGAAGAGTATAACCAGCCACTTTGCCTCGCGTTTGTGGACTATGAGAGGGCTTTTGACTCGGTCGAGACCTGGGCGGTCATAGAATCCTTGCAGCGATCTCAAGTCGACTGGCGATACGTGAGTGTACTGAGACATATTTATGATTTCGCCATGATGATCGTTCAACTCCTAAGCCACGGCACGAAATCTATCCAGTTACAGAGAGGTGTAAGATAGGGGGATGTTATATCCCCGAAACTTTTTTCGAGTGCACTGGAAGATGTTTTCAAAACGTTGGATTGGGTTGAACGAGGAATAAATATTAATGGGGAATACATCTCGCACCTCCGTTTTGCGGACGATATCGTCCTGGTGGCAGAGTCACTGCAGGATCTGGAGGAAATGCTGTCCGAATTAAATGCTGCTTCTCGACGCATCGGACTCGGGATGACTTTAGAAAAAACCAAGATCATGATTAATGATTTGGTAGTCCCGAGACCGGTTGCCCTTGGAGGCACCCCCGTGGAAGTTGTTTCCCAATATACTTACTTGGGACAAATCATACAGCTTGGCAGGAACAATTTCGAGAGGGAGGCGGACAGAAGAATACAGCTCGGATGGGCAGCATTTGGAAGGCTAAGCATGTCCTCACGTCGTCTTTACCACAATGCCTGAAAACTAAGGTTTTCAACCAGTGTGTGCTCCCCGTTATGACGTACGGTTCTGAGACGTGGACACTCACTGCGGGACTAGCCCACAAATTCAAGGTCACTCAGCGTGCTATTGGTCACGTATGCAGAAGGACTGATGGCCGTTGGAGCAAAAAAGTCTAAGAGTGGAGACCGCGTCTCAGTAAACGTAGTGTGGGGCGCCCCCCGGCAAGGTGGGAAGACGACCTGCGCAGGTTGGCCGGCATCGAATGGATGCGAACGGCTACTGTCAGGGAGAAGTAGCGTCATTTGGGGGAGGCCTATGTCCAACAGTGGATTCAGACAGGCTGATGATGATGATGATGATTGAAACTAGCATGGGAAAAGTAATTTGCTTAGGAGAAGAAATAAAAACTCGCATCTATAATACGTAAATACTTTATTCGCATCGTAATAAATTAATTTATTCACACACATGCAGATATTTACACAAACTTTTTTGTCGCGTAACAAAATTGTGCTTCGGAACACACACCCAACACAAAACATGGATCATTCGCTCTCACTGCAACTTGAGACTTTTGCATGAAACTCCGAGATTTACTTAATATGTAAATTGTTTGGGAATATTGTATAAAATTATTTAAATTTAAACAATACTGATGTTGTTCTCTCTCTTGCGTCTAATTCTTGATAAGGAGACTGGTTAAAAGTGCTTTTCACATTTAGTGGATTTTCTACCGGTTATCGGAATTTCATGCTAAAGTCTGTACTGCATCAAATTAAGTACTTGTAAAAGTTTGTACTCTTGGTAACAACTTTTAATGACTAGTACGCATTTATTTTATCTAAGCCAAGACGAATTTTCATTCCTAATATGCCAAAGACATGATTATGTTGTCGTCAATTATTTTTTGTAACTAAAAGTTATTCACTTTCCACACAACCATATCATTTGCTAAAATCGTATGGGTAGTTTCAAGATAGGAATGAAAACTGCCTTGGCTTTGATAATTGCATAAATAGGCCTAAATATTAACTACTATTGACAAGTATAACTGACTATTATAATCGAGACTAGAATTGTGACATGTTATTTTAAGCTGACATTTAATAAATAAGATGAAAACTTATTATAAAATGTCATATAGAGTTATACGCTGTTAGACGTGTTTGGTTTAATTCATGTATGAAATAACAGTATAGATGTTTCAATACTTTTATGCATTATAATGTTAATATTTCGAGCAGAAACATAATTGTCTTACACAGACAGTTCGATATAATTTTATGCTATTTAGACAATATTTTATGAAGTAATTTATATAAACTGTATATTGCGTATTTTTGCTCAAAATAACATGTGAGCACGTTTGTTAGTTGTTTTCGTGGTATAAAAACTCAAAAACTTTCCGTTACATATTCATTTATAGCAAATGAATGCTGCCCTTATATTATGATTTTAATTAATTTGCACAGATTTTAACGAGTACGTACGAGGAAGGGTGATTATTTTATCAATAAATTATGGTATTTTTCACTTTTCCTCGTAACTGAACTTGATATATATAAAGACCATTAAAATCTGTGCCTGTCTCTAGATAAAACAGATTGAAAAATGTAAATTCGTACTCTACATAGATAAAATTTCGTTTACAACACTAAATTATATTTAAAATTACACCATAAATCTGACTTATTTACAAAAAGACTTAAGTTACAATTACGTCCTAATATAGTCGAGAATAGAGAAGTAAATATGTACAGTTTCTAAAACGAGAAATAAATAGGGAAATTAACAAAATAAAGGTCCAACAATGACAGATAACAAGTAAAAATAAATTAGTCTTACTCAGTAAAGGGAATGTTTACAATAAATAAAATTAAGAATAGAAAATTTGGCCTTCAACAAAAGAAAATATTGCACAAAAAGCTTTGGTTTAAATAAATTAAATACGGATATTAATCTACACATGGCTTAACCCTTATCACAGGGATAAGAGGACACAAAACACTCATTTCCTTACGCTACTCACACATCCAATCAAATTTACTAAAAGCCCTTCCATTGCAAGGGTTGTACGAATTGAATACATTTTCTGAGATCTACGATGTTCTTTTATTGGTATGGCAATATACTTAAAAACTTGTTCGTTTTGTATAAAGCCTAAATTAAACTATGTATATATTGAAATGAAACCATGACTCCAATTTTAACTACTTCACAGTATTTAGTAAGAATTCATTTAATATTTACTTTTTTAACATATTCACCAAAAAATTATGTATAATATGATAATTTGTCGTATGTATAATTTGATAATGTCTCATAGGTTATCCCGTGACAAAACCCCATCGTAACAAACGGCAAAATTAATTACATGACAACAAAACGACTACGCCATGTTGCGTCGTCACGTCACTCTTTCTTTATGTCGTTTTCATATTTCCCTACTAATCTCGTATCTTTACAACCATACTCACGTTGTATCAACGGAATTTGGAAGGGTGTATAACACATACAATTTATGTATTTACTTCCGTTCAATAAAGAAGGACCATGCTTAAAAATTGCCTAATCTCGGGCAATGTCCCAACTATAAATTAGGACTCAGATTAGTCAATGGGCCACTCGATTTATTTAGGTATTATATGTCTATAACGAGAATACAGTCGAAATATTTTATATAAACTATAGAAAATAATCATATAGTTATATAGTCTACAAAACAATGATAATTTAAAATTATTTCCATTTAATATTGTGGCTAATCGTATATAATTATGTTTTTATTTATAAATAATTATTCCTTACATACATACTATAACGTATGGTCAAAAAACATATTTATTTATATATTAATAATATAGATAAACGTACAGTTTGGATATAATTAAGTTATAATATAATACCTTTTTAAAGGACCGTTACACAAATTCACATTTAAAACCTACTCAGAACATTCAATGAGACAGGAAACCTACAGTAAAATTTAATTGTAGCTATCAATTTCATAAATAAATATATTAAATAGACTACTTATATTAGTTGCATTATACTATCATCCTATCTTATTCAAAATTATATTAAATTATTCGTCATACAACCACGCAATAACATTAATTTATCTTTTCATTCGTAAACCGTTATAGTTTGTGTACTTGTCACTTAAGACCCATTTACAGGTGAAGAGTTTCTCGATTTTCGGCCAGATTCTCGCCGAGCGAAAACCGCCATACGAGTGCCTGTTTTAGTATAAATTACTCATTGAAACATATGTCATTAATACTATCGGGTAACAAAGGTAATACTTCGTTTATAAAATATACGCAATAAGTTCCGTTTCCTTCTAAAATAAGACATATGTTCACACTTGACATAAACATACGCTTCACGACTTGTGTATACACTCCCTTTTTTATTATGGCGGAGTAGTAGTAGGCTTGAATGCCCATCTCCGAAATTTCGAAGGCATGTTAGGTATGGGTCATTCGAAGCCCGCGTATCACTAGATATACAGCACCCAACGTGATAGGCACACTTGAATTTTGACGAAAACTCTCCTCGTTTAAACGAGCCTTTATACAGCAAAGTCACAAGGTTCCAATATTAGTACTAGGGGAATAAGATAGGATTTGTCTTAGGGCTGCGTGGTTAGTTGTCGATCTGGTCCTCGATGAGGTCTGGTGGAGGCGGTGAGGCTGCCACCAGGGTTAGCAGCTAGGAGTCCGCCACCACGCCTTCGCGGTCCGATTTCACTTGCTGTAACACACGAAATTTAGTTATGTTTCTGTGTTTTTAATTTAAATTACACACGATATGCTAATGTTATCGTAGTAACTGTCGATTTTATAAGTGTAAGTGGATGTAAGTGAAAGTGTATTGGCAGAATAGGAAAAAGCGCTGCAAAAAGAAAACCATTTCTGTACTTTTTACTTACTCTTTATGCAAGGAATAAATTATTTAACTAAATTATCACGTCACATTTCCAATTACCGTCTTGCCTTAGATAGAATGTAATCTTGCACTTTCCTAGCAAGTGCATCTTACATACACCCGATAATTAGGGTAAAACATCTTTCAGACGACATCCTGTCTATGCCTTAAGCCCCTCTTACATCCATCGTAACTCATCCCTCCCATCTACCCGTTTTACCCACCTGCATGGCCTTGGTAAGCATGGCGCCGTCCTTGAGGCTGAGCACCTGCAGCAGCTGGCCGTCGCTTCCTTGCAGCATCACCTGCGCCACCCCGCTGCCCATCGTCAGCGCCTCCAGGCTCTCACCAGAGTTCTCCACCTAGCGATTGGATGGTGGAATTGAAATGCTATTGTAGGTAAAGTATATTCGTCTTGAAAAATAGTGACGTCATAATGTCCCCACGATTAGACCAATGAGACGTGACAACGGTTGTCTGTGATTGGTCATTGTTACTTTTTTACTGATGACGTCACTATTTTCTTAAAGCGAATATACTAAAGTTTTAAAATGCTTCTGTAGTAGGTAGTTGTTGGTACTGTGCTTGTCGGTAAAGGGAAGTAAGTAATCGTGTGACTAGTATTATTATTTTTGTATAAAGGGCGATAAAAAATGGCGATTTCATCTATCAGTTATCAGGGAGTTCGCAAAACAATAGAAGTGAAGAAGTCAACATCAGGTGGTGTTAGAATCGCATTGTACAAACGCTTAAGCTTAAGCTATTCATTGGTATTACTTTGTGTATATTCGAAGAGGCAAATATCTAAATCGAATATTTATCAGGTAAAATCTACACTACAAAAATTAAAAGCAAAAAACAAATACCAACCTTGACATAACAAAATAAAAACGAACACTGAAAAAAAGTGCAAAAAAACAAACTCATAAACAAAAATGAACATTTATTTGTGAAAAACAACACATCATGCACTGGAACAAGCAAAACTCATTAAATACAATCATCAACAACATTTAAAAGGGTAATACTGACACTTAAGTATAATAATTATATAGCACTTCGCTATCACGCAAATATTTAAACTAATCGACTATACTTAATATATAACTTATGAACTTATAAGGGACATCATAATCGTGAGGAAATCTGACTATTCCACGGGATATACAATAGTCAGCATCTGTGTAATGAGTATAAATGTCTGTTTGTGATGACTATATCGTGAATAGTTTTTTAAATTTGACCACACATTACATACTCAGAAATATTACAATGACTCTTGACTACCCCACAAGGGATTACAGTCTTGATGCACATATTGAATTGTTATCAGTCAACAATCTATTAGGCCAAAAATTCCATACATAATCTTATCAAGGTTTTTACCCATATTTTCAGTCCAGACTGTTTGATTTAGTAAGAGATACGAATTATTGAGCTTATACTAAAACCGATATGATACGACGACAAACTCGATAACAATTTGGTGTTTGGAAATCCAATGTTGACACATTTAAATATTTGTCTTTAATTGAAAATCTTTCATTGAGATTTTTTAAAGATTTTCTAACAGAATTATTCTTTCAATTGACTAGTTAAAAGATATAAAACAAGTTATTTGCGTGAGACAAAGCACCGTTTAATACATGCGTTAGGTCAGATCACATTAAAACATGAGTGGACGAATATTGAATATAGACGAATATGACATTGTTGCTTTAAAACGTATAAATAGATGTGGTTAGCAGAAACCATAAAATATCCTTTTTTAATTTGGTTTTATATATTTCTTGTAATATTGAATAGTTTTTATTATTATTAGGTAAAATGAGATTAAGAATATTATTAAAAGAAAATGTGTCACTTTCTGTTTTTATGTGATCTGACCCTGATAGGTTTTTGCACGGACTAGTTAAAATTATTATCAACTAAATAGGAACACTACACTTCATTTCAAAAGCACAACAATTAGTGTTATATCAACTTTCATTATCTATAAAAATCCTTATTTTATTCTCGTAACTTAACATTTGTGAACACTAATGAATATTTCATAAATTTGTGCCTCTTAATCTTTTCAAAGTAGTCAACATATTTACGTATATACTTCGATAATATATAATTTTTAAATTTGGTCAAAACATTACATACAACCTAAAAAGTTGTGCAAGAAGCATAAATTAACAAAATAATATACAGTTGCGGTAACGTATACCTATTGCTTTAAGAAAATATTGCATGGAACTATAGCTAAACTCTATCACTAATATTCGACTATTACATTTGGACTAAATCTATCACATTGAATGTAGGATGCTGGTTAATAACATTTGGACCAGCTACATAAAAGCCTCGAACATAAGTAAAAATGTACAGAAAATATTTATATTAACTGACCAATTTGACGGTTTACTTTCGTTGAATATTTCGATTATACAAATTAAAATTATTTTTTTAAATTATTTCAAGCCTTATTGAAACATTGAAGAAATAATGAAAATGTACCAAAAATGGTCACATTAAATTTGGTGGGTTACTACATTAAAATAAAATTTATAACACGATAACAGAAACTTAAAACTTTTTTAAATTAAACAACAATGAATCACCACATAAATTACTGGTAATATATATTATATCTAGAAGAAATCTTTCTTTTGGTCTTATTCTGTCGTAGTAACGAGGAGGCATATTTTAGCTACTTATACTAATAGCCACAACCAAGATTAAAGAACATAATAAGTAGTACTTTCTTTTTCACAATATGTATCAAGATTGTGATTTTCAATCTAAAAAGTAATAATCTTTAAATGTTAGTAGTTAAAACTAAAACAATGTATTTACAAATATTTGGCCATAAAACAACAGTTTGTTCTTTAACAAGACTTAGGTAACTTATTGATATTTAAAACAATATACACAATAAATAAACTTAAACTCAACTTGCAAACCAAGAAGAAACTTCCAATGTGCATAAAAATTTTACAAGACAAAAGTTTAAATTGCATAGTGTTGCCAACATAATAAGTCTGACACTATAATTATTATCATTACTTTCATGTACGTAATGTTTATTGCTCTGCTAATCATCAGAGATTTTAAAAGATCGCTGATTTATTATTTCATTCACTCCTGACTACCATTTTTAACTATCAAATTTTAACATTGGCAACACTACACCAAACAAGCCATACACACACTACCTGAAAACTCAAACACTAGTACTACATCAAGCTTTAGCATGTGCCTAGAATAGTCCTAATAGTCAGTTTCCTCTCATAGGAGCTCGTCCAACTCCACTTTGAGGAATGAGGAGGCGCCCACCTGCACTAGTGGAGCCACGCACACTCCACCGTCCTGCTGCTGCATCGTAGCTACCATGGATTGGTACACTGAGTGGGAGACTGGCACTGTTATCACTCCTGACACGGACACTGGGTAGCCTGGAAAGAAAGTTGGGTGTAAATAATGGTGTAAGTGCTGTTACATACATATAATTCTTGAGCAATATCCCTTGCCATGTAGTTAAGGTTTGCATGTCATATATTTTCAATTATAACTATTTTGTAGGAACATCAAACACAGAAATTCAACAGAAACACACCTAATGTTGCAAGAGGTATTGCACATTTACAATTGACTATTATAGAAAGAATAAATTGACATAAAACAAAGATCATGAAATGACATAATACAAAAAATGACTATCAAAGTAAACATTTCCCATCCCAACCTCATAAGGTCGAATGTGACTACTGCGAGCAGAACCTAATTGGCTGAAAAATTATTGTGACGTCATATCTCTCTATATCAAGTACTGACCATGTCCATCTTCGCTGGTGAGGATGATCTGCCCCTCGTGGTTGAGCGTGGCCTCTGCCACGGCGTTGAGGTCCACCACCGTGGCCCCGTCGGCGTCCAGCGCCTGCACCACGCCACCTCCTTCGCCTGGGATCTGTGAATAGGTTCTCTATGAAATAAGTGCTTTCTTACATTGTCCGGAGCAATATGCTCTGCGACAACTCATTTCATTTATGCCTAGACCCAAAAACCTTTTTATCAGAAAGTCAATGATGTTCTAGGTGTTGATAATAGCACTCGCTATTGTCAAGAACATACAGGTTCCTTAACCCAGATATTACTTATTATTCTTAAACCATCACGTTAGCAAAACGTGGGTAAAATTACAGTTTTTCTCACTTCTTTGTGCTTGGCTGAGAATCAAACCTGAAACCTATGATTTTAATATATATTTTCCATACGTAATATAACTGTATCGATACTTACAACTTGTGCGGTAGTTCCGTCAGGTAGCGTAATGATGGGGTTGCCAGGGTCCACCTGGATCAACGACACGGAGCCATCAGGATTCGTGATGGTCTGCAACACCGCTGGCGCGTACTGGCTCATCTACACAAAGCACATGCCATTTATAATTTTATCATATAATTTTATATATTATACATATTCACAAGAAAAGAATACTCAGATGTCCAGGCTGATTAAATTCATTACCCAGGAATAGAATTTTATAAAATTAAATTATAATGTAATGTGATGATTTTCCAAAGCCCCATTATTTAAAGTTACAGAGTGAATGCAAGTTATTATAAGATATGCAGTATCTTTCAGAAAACCTTTTGTCATATTGTTTACGATCTCTTCTCGGTGACCAGGAATAAACAAAAACTCATTTTTTGTCGACTAGCAAAAACAAGGAACCTACATCGACATCCGCCAAGGTCATGGGATCGATGCAAACTTGGGACGTCTCTATAACCGCCTGCTGGTTATTGCTATTGTTCTGTTGCGAGCGAACCGCGGCGCTAGAACTTGAGCTAGTCGAAGACTGGGGTTTGTTAGGTGTGTATAAGTATGTTTGTTATACGTGTGTAAACATTACCAAATCCACGGCAGCGTCCATATAGAATTAGGCATTAAGAAATGGGAAGGTTGAATTAGTTTACATATTGTTAATGTTGGAAACTTTGAATAGAAAGTTTGGTAACTGGTATATATGATCAGAAATTTCTCAATAAACACTAATGAAATAGGTGGTGGTACTGACTCTGATTTTATATTCTTGATGAAAAGAATGGAATAACACATAGAAAACCTTAAATTTTTCGAATATCTTTAGCCACCCAAAACCAATTACCAATAATATATAAAATACTTTACAAATATTGAATCCATCACCTTATTTTCTACTTGAAGTTATGCCAACATTTTAGGTTGTATATACAGTATATCCAAGACTTACACATAGAATAACAACACAAAAAGCTTTGGGATAATCAGAGCTGTGTTTACATACCTTGTTGTTGTTATTGGAGCTGATGGTCTGTATGTTCCCCAGGGACTTGTCGTCGTCGTCCGTGAACGCTGGCAGCAGATCTTCCCGTCCGTGGTACTTGTAGCAGTTGATCACTATCTGCCGCAGCGCGTGCGTCCACGACATCTATGGCGAAAGTTTATCATTAATACACAGGCACATTATATTCACACTTATATTTCCTTGAATATGGACAAAGAGTATTGATCACCGATCTTTACAAAATTTTTTCAGATTCATACATAAGTGTGCAAAAGAAAAATATGCTAGTCTGCTAGAGGTGACTTAGATCGTATCCACATAGATCTTTTACCCGGGATTAAATAAAATGCTTACTTTTATAAATAAAATGCTTCCTTTTATACTACCAACAACAGTCTTAATGTATTGGATGGATTTTTTCAGAACCAATTGTTCTTACATCATCTTTAGAGACTATCAACGAGTAAATTATGTATATTACCTTTTGCTTCTCATCCTCAGTGCGGGCGTCCATGCGAACGTTGGCCCAGGGCAGGTCCTTGGGCCACCAGGGGGGGCGAGTGGACTCCCTGCCCCAACCCGGTTTACCTCTCACTGAAAACAAATACACATATGTTAGAAAGTATAAACACTTCTAAAATGCACTTTCATTATTCTAATAGTTCTTGAATTTGAATACCTTTATTTAAGGCTATATTCATGACAATATTATCATCAAATATTTACGGAAAACGTCCACACCAAATGGAATTGCAATCAACATAATTATGCTTGTATGGTGGTGTGATTATGTAACTATTTGCCGGAATCCGTTAGTCATGACATAAAAGCCATGTAAAACCTACATACAAATGACACACTGCTATTTGATCAACTTAAAAACTTACCAACAAAGTCTACCCTGATAATAACACTATCGTACACACCCTTATCAAGTCTAAACCAAACAAATATAATAACAACGCCTCATAACAACATACCCATAGAATACTTGAGCATAAGCGGTATAAAGGCTCTTAGCTGCGCCTGTGTCATCTTCTCAACAGGGGTCGGTATCCCATCAATGATCAGCGGAGGCAGCTCAAACAGCGAGGGGTCTTCTGGCGGTGGTGGAGGAGCTGCCCCACCTTCTGTGCCAAACTGGAATAAGAAATGTATATGTGAATAAGCAATAGCATATGCCTAGTTTAAAATAAACTATGGTTCCTAGGTGTGAGTGAAGCAAGAGAGATTTGTCAGGTTCGTTCCAGGTGGCGACCGATAGTCTTAGCATATACCGTAGGTGAGGTATAGGCGTGAATATATAATACATACTGTGAATTATGTCCATTACATAGAGATATAGAAATTAGAAAATTTGTAAAATTATTGTATAAGGATAAGAAGATTTTTCAACTATGGTAACTACATTCCTATCAGTAATAAGTATCTCCTGATGTAATGAAATCAATAAACTCTATCTTAAACAAACAGTGCTCACTAGTATATAACTTTACAAACCTGTTGAGCGAGCGCATTTTCCAGCTCCTCCATGATCATGCAGCGGAGGTTCCTGACCACATCCTCCAATGGTTTGGCTCCAAACACCCGGTATGAGGTGTTAGGCTTGCCCGGAGTAGCCACCAGTACCACTGCTTGCTGACCAACACGGGTTGCAAACTCATCTATTGTTTGCTGTAAAATAGACATTTCAATTTAGATATAATGCTCCGTCATGTGATAGTTTGCAAAGTAAACAAAATGCTACTATTTGCATCTCTGTGACTACTACGGTAGGAAGTACATCCAAAAGACAGAGGAATGTTAAGTTTACACTTTACATTTTCTAGAACATCTTTGTTATTCTTATTTGCAAAAATCTAGTTTTATACAAGTAAAAAGGAATTTGACCAGTTACTGAGCATAGCATCCTGCTTATTTCTAAATCATGTGCCTAGTGTCACAAGATTACAGACATGTGGTCACAAGGTATGTGAATCATAAAAAAAACCACTGTAGTAAATGATTTGCATACATTGCAGTAATGTGCAACAATCAAGTTTATTGCTTACCATTACAGTATTTATTTTGTTGTTTCTTTTAAGATTGTTTATTTATTACACCATATACTAACAACTGTCATACAAATAAATATAAAAACGTGTACATGTAGTGTTTATTATAAAAATTATAAAAAAGTTTTTATTCACCAATCCATATTTTGAAATAAATTGCTAGCTGTCTTTGTATATTGATGCCTTGTTCTCTAGTTGAAGTTATTGTAGCAATAAATGGAAAGTAATATTACTATGAAACTTACCCTGAGTTTCCTCAGCAGTCGGTTCTGGTGTCTCTTGCGCACAGAAGGGTTTGTTTCAAAGGAGTGTGGACGCTTGCGCTTCTTAGATGATGCTATTGCTGCCGCTGCAGCCATACCAACTGGCCCTGAGATAAGAAATGTAATTATTGTTGTGTAACATACATTCAAAGTATTAGTTCTTTGATATTATAGTATCTAAATGGATATAATTATCATAAGAGGGAAATACGGCTAAATTACATAGAATAAGCTAGCAATCAGTTACTAAAAATATGTCAATGCCATCAATTAGAACATATTTCGGCTCTGAGGTTGTGTCCTTCTAGAAACAATTACCATTCATAAAAATAAGTAATTGATATTCAAGCTTAGTGTAACATTTTAAAAAGAATGGCTTAATTTTAGTCCTTTAAACAAAAGCTTTGCAACATTCATTCATAAAATATAGCTACATAGACTTGATATAGATGCAATTGTCAAAAGTAGACTTATAGTTATTCTTATTATGTGTGTGAATACATTAGCAGTCCCTGGCTGGCGTGTGTACAAATTTTGTCCTTTGTAGAACCGATTGAGGTGACCTTTGAAACTAAATTCATTGAGACTTTGTTACCACTTTATCTATAGGTTGACTTTTTTAGCACTCACCAGCTGCCGCTAACTGCTTTGTGACTTCATCATTCATGGCAGTGCGCACCACATCTTCTGCATCACACATGGAACCGCCTGCTGAGGATCCACAGTCATCTTCATCCTCGGAAACACCACTCAACCCACAACCATCAACCGGAGACATATCCTGAGAAGAAATTATTTTATTTCACTGTGCTTAGAAAGAAACTTGTAAAAATAATGTAGCCTAAATTTAATTAAATATACTTAAGCCAAGTACCATTTTTTCATCCATTTTCATGATTAATTGTAATTCATGTATACATAACCTAGTTCTACACAAGTATGAATACCATTCACCACTTCAAAGATCTATAATGATAGTCAATATATTCATATCTCACATTTCAAACTTTAAGTTCATAAATATACTTTGTTTACTCTAAGTACGCATGATCAGACAAAACTAGTCTTATTAGGATACTACGCAGGTGAATGACACAGTTTGGCTACTGAACAAGCTAAATTTTTTTTACAAATTGATAACTGGCCATAAGAGATATAGATTGGTCAGATAAAGGCAGCATTTCATTGATAGAGCATGGCATAAATAGATAAAGGCAAATACACCACGCGTTCACAGGAAAATTACAAGATTAGTTTTATAACCATGCAGACATATACTTCAACTCAATATAGTTCATAATGGTAAACAGAAAAATAAAATCTACATATTATGATGTTCAAAATCATTTCATAAGTCCAACATTTATTAATGTAGTTTAGGGAAAACAGAATCTTGGAAGCAAAACAAGTATTGTTCTTAACACATTCGTCGCCATGGTGGGTCAAAATGACCGGCACCACATACACTTTTTTGGACCATGGCGATGAATGTTAAACATTTATGAAGTAATACTAACAGAATATTGTTACGTTATCATTGAATAAATTCTATTTAGCCACGTAGTCACCTTTTACAACAAGTCAATATATAAATGAGATCATTGGTGGTTCAATATGATTCATAGCAAGCCAATATACTTACGTCTTGGTCCATATCCATAGACTCTGAGTTGACCGTGCTGTTCATGGCACTGGCATCACTCTTTGCCCGCCGTGACTTTACTTCCAACACCATTTGTGCTGCGGCGCTATACGGTTAATGTAGAACCACTCCACTTAGCGGTTTGTGACTAGATCAAGTGAAGCGAGCCTAGGACCTGATGAGAATAAAAGAAACTAGTAAACTAAGTGTTAAGAACAAGATTATATGTTAGGTAATACCTCTGACAATGCCTGTTATGTCAAAGTTCTATATTGAATAGTATGCTTCAGTCCTTGAGGTCAGGTTAGGCAATCAGGGCAAGTGCTAATTCATAAAACCTTCTGATTATAAAAAGAAAAAGTTATGGTTAAGCCAAAACCTATTTGTTCCATTAGGATTCAACATAATATAGGTATACTCTGAATTCAAGGTCTTTTGGTATCACAGCTGTTGTTATCATTTCTAGACTTCTACTATCTAGAAATCACTAATCCATGCATACTTAAAATGTCCCTGTATATAATAATTTTGTCATAATTTTTAAGACAACTTTTCCAATATTTTACATGTTAAATGTAATTTACTTTTGTTTGAAATGACAAGACTGTTATAATTTATAAAAAAAGACATCACAACTTTTCCCTTCCAGTAGGGAAGGCAGAACGTAGTAATGTATCCCAAATTGTCTCGATCCATACAGTTAAGTAAAGTTTGCTGAACTAAAAAAGTATTGACTTTGTACATACACCGTTTAGCAAGTAATATACCTAGTCTTTTGTCAAGACTCATTTTAAATATGAACAACCTTGAGTTGCTAAGTAACAAGGCAGGCATGACCAATGTGCCTTGAATTATGATTTCAAGTAAGTCCACATATTACTTAGTTGACAGAATATTATTTAAAATGTATGAAAACGGTTTTAGAAGTTTTATTTCATCACACCTATAGGAATAGCATGTTGATACCTTGACTTGAACATATCAAGCACTAAATTTTAAGTCACCTGTTAACTAGGTATACCCAGTAATAAGCCCTTAGTACAAAATCATTGCTGTAAAACAATAAAATTTTGTACCATGTTATCAAAATAATTAGATCTACTTCCATAGATTAAAATCGAATCAATAATTCTCAAATTGAGAATGGAAATTTGATATTCCAACTTTTTACACACTTCATAAACACCTTTGTGTATATGATTAGTTAAGACACAGATAATATAATACTATGTTAAGATAATGTTTACCTCAGAGAAAACTAAATTTACACAATAACTATGAATGTCAATAAAGATTAAAACAGAATTTTTGGGAGCCATGAAATTATTGTTTCTAAGTCTATTTTATTTTTTCATAAAGAATATCATAGCAGTTTGCCTATAACTACATATTTGTAGAACCAAATCCTATGTAACTACCCTGATGGATTTTTCATTAGAGATAGTGCATAATTGTGAAATCCATTTGTAATGTGTTGACTTAAGAAAATAAAATAAGTATGTCAATATTGTATACAAAATCAGATTATTATTTTGCATCAAACTGTTGGTGCTAAATAGCAGCTAAGCTTAGTATCAAAAGAACCATGAAAAAATCAATAACTACATAGTTCATAGATAAGCTTATATAGATAAAAGCTCCAGAAATTCATCTCCGCATCTGTATATCAATACCCCTACTGCCCAGAGGCTAGTAAATAGAATGTATCAATGAACTTAGGTCGAGCGCGAGATGAGCAAAGAGAATAGAAGTAGCCTAATTGCTGATGCATAATAATTGATTGGTGTCGAATGACGCATTTGCAGTCTTAATTTCCCTTATGCACCGAATGCGTGCATCAAGATGCGTGAGTTGGAGCGCAGGCATCGCAAAATTAAGTGCGAGCCCTTTGCGACGGCGTGAAGCCTGGGCCAAGCGAATGGCCGTCATGCAAGGAACTTTTCGAGCAGGCCCAGACACAGAAAGTGGACTACGGCTGCGTACGCACCTGCGTGCTTTCAAGCACATTCTGCAATTCCTTCAGCGGATCAGCGCCCTTGCGGTGATGTAACTGGCCTCAAGAAGCACTTTTCACCTTTGATGCACTACTATGGACACCGTGAACACAAAAACTTATAGGAGCACTAGTAGCCTCGAATAAACCGAGTCCACCATTATTATCGATCGGTATTTTCGATGTGTGGGCCGAGTAAACTTTGTATGTGGGGGACGCCATTTTGCCCGGGCCTGCGCTCTGCGATTCTCCAATAGAAAAGGAAACAACCCCCTGCCTGAGGGGGAATTTAGAACTTTAATTTTCAAGAGTATTTCGTAAATAAAAAGAAATAAACTTACCAGATCACGTTGCAATTTATTTTTCTATTTTTATTTCTTGGCCTAAATCATAGGCGATAAGAAGAAAATCCAAGTTTATTTTCGAAAACATTGATCTTGTCAATAGTTTGACCTTATTGCCATCTGTCCTAAATTTTGGGAACTAATTTTGACAGTTCAGAAGTAATTTTTTTTCCTAGCAAATTTTTTGTTTTGCTCGGATTTGTTTGTTGTGATCAGCAAGAATAGCAAGATCGTCTCTTTTAAATTGCGAATTTAAGGAATTCATACGATATACGACTAGTTTTAAGTTAATTTACAGGTAAAAATTTTAAATACATTGAATATTGTTCTTACAACTGCTGTTGATGTGAAATCACTTTGTATATCTACTTAACTAAATTCTGTAATGATTGTGAAATGAGAGATTTCACATTATTAGATTGTAGTTTTTTCGTAAACGTTATTTATGTCAACTCATAGTAGTTATTGACTTACTTTATTTAGCGATTTTTTTGTGGAAATTGCAATAAAATATTAATTTTCCATTTATCTAACCTAAGAATTTTAAAAAATAAATGTTGCCAGCACATAACTCTTACCAAACAGTAAAATCTTATAAATAGTTCTCTCGCTTACATGTATGTACTTCAATTGAACTAAATTAATGATGTATTTATATTACTTTCACATGATTTAAATATTCAAAGAAACCATTAATCTTTTGCCGGTTAGTCAGGGGCTTGCCTGATCAGGGCCCTTGCTCCACTAATACATTTTAGCCACAATATTACTTCAGTAGCGATATAGTAATACTTCAGTGGCAGTACTCCACTAATCAAACGTCTGTCAATGTTAGTTCAATAGCCTTATATTTGGGACTCCACTATTGACATTTCTGTACTTTGAGTTGCCACTGACTCGCTATTGAGGCACAACAACTGTGGTAGATAAAAATATTAGCAAAGTGCCACTTATACAGCCGAGACGCTGAAGTGACGCAGTAGCAACGCAGTTGTGTGGCTTTCAAAGTTAATTAGTGGAGTAAGGCCCTAGTGTTTGCATGCCAGTCATTAGTTTATAGATTTAGTTATTTACTTCCATTAAATTAAGGTAGGTCTCCTTAGTCTATTGCTCTTTACATTATTTATTTATCAAACCCATCTATCTGTAGAGGGGTAGTTAGAGATCATTGAACCGCATTAGAAGTTATATGTTTTAGTAAAATATTGTGGAATTGTACACATGCATTTGTATAAATACAGAAAATATCTATAGGACCATATTCTATTTGAACATGACTGTACTTAGAACCTGTAACTAGTAATTATTTTATTATATTTATTCTTTATGCACACATAGTGCATTTACGTATTAACAGAGATGGAAAAATTATATAATATTTAGGCCAACCTGTCCCGTTTAGGGATTACTTCAGCAGACTGTGTAATTGTATTATTTTATTGTCTAGTTAATAAACATGTCATGGTATTTCCTACCATGGAGAATGAAGCCTCTGACTAATGTCACCACAATACAAAAGGGAGTGTGTATACACAAGTCGTGAAGTGTATGTTTATGTGTGCATATAGTAGTTTATGTTTCCCATTGAAAAAATCTTTTGTCTAAGATCTCCCATTAACTAATATAAGTGAAAATCATAAACATTATAATTGGGTATAAAGAAACAACAATAATTAAATTATTTTTTATTCTTCATATCTTCAACTACAATGCAATTTCTTAATCATACTTAAAGTACCTTATGCTACTTAAACTAACAATATGTATAGGGCTTATCCAAAAGTTAATTATTAAGAATTGGTTATTTATTAATATTATATTCACATCACTAATTTTGTTCTTTATTATGTTAGAGTATCAGCGCGGTCTCTTGTATTCTCCGGATTCTTCTGATGAATCTGTAAAAGAATAGATTTTTAAATTATGCTCACACTATTAATCCTTTTCAGGGTGTACAGAAATTTGGTGTCATAACTCAGTCAGCTTTAGCATACCTAACCTACATTTAGCAATGTAATGATTTTGATTGATTATGGATTATTGGTGATTGTCTGCTAAACCATTGCTCAATAGATCCCTTGATTCTTGATGTCAATAGATCCCTTGATTCTCCTCTTGATGTTATTTCTTACACATAGTATAAAACAAAGTCGCTTTCTTTGTCCCTATGTCCCTTTGTATGCTTAAATCTTTGAAACTACGTAACGGATTTTGATGCGGTTTTATTATTAGATAGCGTGATTAAAGAGGAAGGTTTATAGGTATAATAACATCCATCAAATAGCCAGAAGTGCGAAGCCGGAGTGGGTCGCTAGTTTCTTATAAAGGGGTAACCATTTTTTCCAACTTGGTTGAACTACTTTCATTCATTGACATACTCGGTATCACTTTTCGGTTCAATCAGACCGTCACGTAAACTTAATTTACGTTGCTATACTTAAATTGGCGTAATGATACATTCACATACATTTCCCTGTAGAGGGGTAGGTAGAGATCACAGCTCTCCATCTATTAAGATCCTTACAAACCACTTTTGCCTCATTAACACTGCTACACACTCGGCGGTTATACATAACTATTCTTCTAATTGGGTGTAATAACTATTTTATAAGATACTAGCGACCCGCTCCGGCCTCACACGGGTATAAAATATATAGCCTACTCCACTATTTAATGGATGTTATTATACACATAAACCTTCCTCTTGAATCATTCTAACTATTAAAAAACCGCATCAAAATACGATACGTAGTTTCAAAGATTTAAGCATACAAAGGGACATAGGGACAGAGAAAGCGACTTTGTTTTATACTATGTAGTGATGTTACGTAATACCATAACTTATAAAGTAACAATATAGTATTACGTAATGACAAAACTTATAAAGTAACAATATAGCATACCTATAGTCCGACACTGACGTCCCCTCCATCCAGGGTTGCATAGACACGCCCCGTTGACACAGCGGCCGTGTCGACACCCCTTGGAGCATCCGCCCAGGGTCTGTCTCCTGCCTATCTCGCAGTGGTTCCCGGATAGGCCAGGCGGACATCGGCACCGGTTCACGCCTTTACAGCGACCCCCGTTTAGGCAGGGGATCACGCATTTTGCTGCAAGGGAAATATTATTTATTTATATAGGAGTATACATACATGGCGTTTGTACGTTGTTTAGGATTAGGACTAGGAAGATAATAATATATATGAGAAATAGCAAATAAAATCGTTTTAAAACATAGAGTTGGTCAAACCGAAAATCCATTATACATATAATATATCTGAAAATTTGTCATACGGTTCTGAAAAATATATTCCGTGGCATAAGTCTTTTTGTTTGGAACAGTTACGAACTTGTAGAATAGTTATGTTTGCCAAGGCATTGCTTTAAATAAATTAATACATAGGTCACCTCGTACTCGTATTTAAATTATAAGTACGCGTCAAATCTGTAAATCTACAGTGACTCTTTCTTTACAGCTAGTAACATACCAGAACAATTGCAATTAATTCTCAAAATAAGATTTGATAGGAAGGTAACATAATTAGGCTACATTTACTCACAGAATTCGCAGCGCAATCCGTAATATCCTCTAGGACACTCGCACGTGTCCTTCTGGATGCACTTCCCGCCATTGAGACATTTCTCCGAACAAATACCTGGAAGATAAAACATTTGTTGTATACATATAAGGAACCAAAGATATAATACGTCTCGAAAGTTCTTAGTATCTTAATAGTTAGGGATTGTAAGATATGAGTATAATATGTAATTTGAAATGTTGTTTCCACTTTCAGGTGTATAGCTAGTGAAAATGAATCGACCAGTACCATATTTGATGATCCTTAGACGAAGCTGTCATGGGAAGCCTAATCCGCATGTAAGTATATAGAATAATAATTACAAACCAAATACATACATGGTACATGGCTCAAATGGTGGGACAGAAGATTTGTAAATAAAAGATCAATCCTCTCCATTTAGGAATATAAACTTTTTCTAAATATTTAAAAAAGTTCGGTATATAGTACAAAATACCAAACATATTCTATCGACGCCGAGATAATACATCACGTGTGAAAATAAAGTTTCATGTGTTGTAAACTTTCAAGTTTCATGTGACTTAATTCTTAATTTCGAAATGAAACGCGTACATTTGACTACAACAAACTTTGGGGATGATGACAGTCAGTGGTTTATCAGATCGGGAAGGATGAGGATCCACGATCTCTGCCAACATCTACAGAGAAACGGGCATTATGAGTGTATACATTTGTGTATTTCAAAATTAATCACCAGGGGTCCAAGTCCACTAATGCCTTTTTCAAAATCGTATTCCAATACTACTTCAGTAACGGTGTGAAATTTTTAGTGGAATAGCAAAAGTGATAATTTTTTTAACTTCTAATTCACAACCAACATCACACTATAACTGAAACGATATTGCACTACGATTATGCTCAAACGCATTACCAGACTTGAGCCCAGGGTATATGTGATGTTTCCAGCTCGACCAGATAATAAGAGTAGACCACGCCGGTGAAATGGGCGCGGACAGGATCTACGCGGGCCAAATGGCAGTGCTGGGCAGCAGTGCCGAAGGGCCCACCATCAAGCACATGTGGGAACAGGAGCAAAAGCACCGACAGAAGTTCGAAGAGCTCATCAATAAACATAGGTAGACTGACAAATATATGTGTCTTGTTTAAGAGGGAAAGGGGAGTTTCGATTTTACGTGGTAGAAGTCGAGTGTGTCTAATTCTTTATGATACTTCGAGCCTTTCAAACTATCTAAAAGTACCTTTAAACACAGACTAAGGATGGAATTATATTTAAATATAAAAAAGCTTTTTTTTAAATTAAATAATAGTATTTTGGATACACACTAATTACACTAATTGAATTATATTTTTATTTTGATTCTTTTGTCTCTTTTTACAGAGTCCGTCCGACGGTTTTGACTCCAATTTGGAATGTGGCAGGATACGCTTTGGGAGCAGGTAATTAAATACCATGTTTACTTCAAAGAATTATTATTTTTACACATCACTTAATCTTCATAATGTATGACGCTCTTTTAAGCGATCTATTAAAAAAAGGGAACATTAAAAGTATTTATAATTGTGTATGTGAGGTATGAATGAGAATGACGCAAAAGTCTTTTCGTAGAATGGATCGGGAGAAATGATAACCATTGATTGCCGCCTATTGTCATGATATACACATACATCATAAACTAAACATACAAAATCAATCGACAATCGATATTTCGTTCAAGATGTAGAATCCACTGTGTCCTACAGGAAAAGAGGAAGCTTAATACCTGGGCAGGTGTTCGTCCAGGCTAATGGCCTGAGTTGGAAATTTGTATATAATATCTGGTTTTCGTTAAATATTTCAATTGCGCGTTCTAGGATATTGATTTTTGTAATTATTATTTTATTTCTTGCTGGCGTTATCTGTGGTAATTATGTTTAACTAATTGCAACTTAGGTTTCTCTGTGTATGTGGCGCTCTAGAGGTCGCCACAAAGATTAATCCATTTTTTTATTTTCCAGGCACAGCCCTATTAGGCAAGGAAGCGGCGATGGCATGCACCGTCGCAGTGGAAACTGTCATTGTCGAGCATTACAACGACCAACTGAGAACGCTTATGGAGGATCCCAATGTGGACAAGGAGTTGCTGGAGACCATCACCAGGTTCAGGGATGAGGAGCAGGAGCATCACGACACTGGTATCCATCATGGCGCTGAACAGGCTCCCTTTTATCAAGCCCTCACTCAGGTTATTAAAGCGGGTTGCAAGGTGGCTATAGAGATGTCGAAAAGAGTATGAAAGTGAAACTTTAGGGAGGTTATAGTGCTACAAAATATAAGACTTGTTATTTTTCATAGTTGTATCTAACGATAAAGTGTTCCTAAAATTTTTGACTGACTTGACTGATTAGTCAATTTGCTGTCAGTGTGTCAGTGTCATTCTGTTCCATCTAAATTATGTTTTCCCATTCTGTACGTAAACTAGCATTACTGTAATATACAGGCATCGAAAATTTTGTAGCACTATACGAACTTTTTCGCCTCGTGAGTTTTTGTAATGATTAAAAGAGATGTTATTTTGATGCTAACGATCCCTGTATTTGTTTGTTTTAGTGTAGATAGATATATATTGTAAAGATAACTTCTAAAGTAGTATTCATTAACGAATCGTTTATATTCTGGGATACTAATGACTCGTGTTTTAAGTTTTTGTCAAAAACTTCAGTCACACTTATCATTTGTAGCAACATATGAATTTTGTTTCACACATAGACGAATAAGTATTTCTAAAGAGTATTTTGTAAGTCTAAACCTAGATTATACCAAAAATATCCTACAACATAATTCCCAGAATTCAACCAAATGTTTCAGTATGATTACAATAAATTATATTTTTCGTTAAGTTTAAAAACCTTTTTCATTTACCTCCTTCGCAATGTCTTCCTTGGTAGCCAGGTGGACAGCTACAGACCCCCGGGGCAGTGCAGTTACCCCCGTTCATACACTGGGGGTAACAAAGGGCCGTACGACAATACTGGCCCATGTACCCGTCGGGACATTGGCATATTTTCTCATGGTTACACCAACCCTGATTGGCACATTTCTTATCACATTCCGGATCAGGACCTGAAGTTAATATAAAATTATAGTTGTATAAAAAACTTAATTATTTTACAATCATGCGATTGATTCCAAGGCGTGGTTTGATGAAAGTTTGACGTATTTAATAGTGTTTTAATTATTAGAATTTAATGAGACATATACAAATAAATAGCAATTACGCAATATAAATCATGATCTGTGTATATAATACGTGCGAAAGAGACAGTGAACATCGTTTTCTTTTGTCTCTTTTGCACGTTGAATCAATCTAACTGTCATCATAGTAAACGAATATTATAATGAAATGAAACTAAACTATAGTTATTTGAAGAGTATTATTAATAAAACAAATATGTCAAGACTTTGATCAAATCACGTGTTAGAATGTATAAATGAAACTAGTATCATGGGACTGAAATGAATAGATAAATAAATATGCAAGCAATGTACCAACCTAAAACGAGAATGCTGTGAGCAGATACACCGTATGCAGTCATTCAGCAAACTCAGAATGCTCGGCGATAGGCACCCGGAAAAGAAAGCAAAACGTGTTAATATAACTAGTTCGAATAAATGCGATAGAAAAGGACAGTAAGCTTTTACCCTCTCGCTCTGTTTATAGTTTTCTTACTCACTCACATGCAATGACTATAGCATTAAAATAATGTTTGGCCCAAGTAATTTATGACTTGTTTAGTTTAATACACTGGTTAATTTTCTTATTCTATTTTTTTACGTAAACGTTTGGTCAAGTTCAATTATTATTATTTCTTAGCTCTCTATTATTATTTGCTAAAGTATTGCTTTTTTAGTTATTTTTTAAATAAATTTTAGTATTTTCCCAAAATTTACTTTGATAAACCATAAGATAAATTGAAAAAAAATATATAAAGTCTAAATTCGAGTAGGTAGAGTAACGAGTCAGTATTTCTATTCGTTACAGTCATTAAATTTATTATCAAAATATGCCGTATATAACACATAACGGACTACTCGTGCAAGAGAAATAAACCTCAGTATTTATCCTCGAGGCTTGGCAGAGTGAAAATTATTAAATTTGACGTTTACTGCCATGTTAACACTTAGCTACATGCTCAAAACATCATTCGACACAATTCGAGTCGGTCATAAAATCCGTCTTTGTTTAGCTCAGCTATAAACCAGGTAATGAGCGATAATTTACCCGAAAGGAAATAAATGTCAATGGTGTTATTGTTTCGCGTAAGCTGCAGTTAAAATAAACTCATCCGCTCTGGGCCTTATATGCTTGGCGGGCAAAAAAATGGTAAAATAAACAAGAGGAAATACAAAGCAGGATAAAATAACTGGCCATTAAAATTGTATGACAGTAAGAAGGTTAATTCAAAATGAGGTTTTAGTGCTCAGAAAATAATGTCGCAGGTTAGATAGAAAAAGGCTTTGCAAGCGAATGATATCTAAGCATTAAATTACAAATAAGCTTGAGTCTCTCATTTTGGAATTGGTGCGTTCCTTTAATAATTTAACAACGATGATCTATATGGGCGAGGGTGGGAAATAAGTTTTTTATACTATTTTATTAACACTACAGGCTGCTACAAATATAACATACTACAGATAATGTTTCGTGTTAAACTGATTCCACTTAATCAAAAAAAGATACTTATGATTAATTACTTGATAAATTTCGCGTATTAAGGACATTATCTATTCATATCTAAAAAGATCTTAATAAATACAATTACAGAGACATAATTAGGAGCAACAATACCAAAATGAGCGACTGTTAAGGGTTATAAATGCGTGGGCGATACAATACCTGTTTTTGCTAAATACACACCTCTCTGTGCGCATTCCTTCTTAAGATGTAGCCTTAAAGGGGTACCTTTTAATGGCGTTCCTCGCCCGTTATTTAATACTAATCCTATCTCAAACGTCACTACGCCACTATTGTTCCCAATGCAGGGCAAGAATATACTGAACTCTGGAACAAATGTTACATTATTCGATTAAGCTTGACTCGTGCTAGACTAAGACGTAATACAATAGTAAGTAAATAATGCTAACCTACTGTCGTTGTTCCTAGCAGGTCGTAGGAGGTGGCTAAGGAACTAGGACTATATGTATAAATTTATTAATGTTTCTTAATAATGCCATCACGGCCATCGAGGACGATCAATGTTAAATTGACCGAGCATATACATATATGTATACTATTTTACATATATGTATGAAACATTTGCATATACATTTTTTTGCATATACATATATGTATGAAATTGAGCTTCTTTCTCCCCGTAAGGATGAATAAGGACGTGATGTAAGTTGGGAATGTAAACATAGTGTCCATTTTGATAATGACTAAATAGGAAATTAGAAATGTTCAATTTATCTATTACGCACTTATAGCATGTCTTGTATAAGCAAACAAAACATAATGTTGTTTACGGCAAAGTTTTATGGCTTAGGGTCAGGTACAGGTAGGTCAGGGTGGTGTAACCTTGACCCATTTTACTACCTGTTCGCCAAATAATATAATCGGTAAAAAACCTTACGGGGTAATAATATATAATATTTGACTCTGACGTAGTATTTGTTTTCAGACTATAACAAACCCCTCCGTTCATTATATATTCTGTACCGAAGATGACAAGGCGATCACTATCTCGAGTTTTTCCTTATCAACATTTTGTTCTTGTCAATATCAATCAATCAGTATATTATGTCAGTCCATCCTGGACGTAGACCTCACCAATGGTACGCCAGAAAACATGATCACTAATGGCCCTCAGCCAACCACTACTCGCGACCTTTTTCAGGTCAAAAGTTACTAAGAAGTTATTAGGAATATAGAAAAACCATTTTTAAACTACATATTACTATTTTAATCTGTCACTCCAATCAATATATAACAAAATCCTCATCCTTGGAACATGGCTAAAATTATCCAAGGAGAAATATATTTTCTAAAAACTGTCCACTAAGTAAATTCTCAATGTATATTATGTATATGAACATTAACCACCAAATTAACCACGTAAAAAATAATATCTGACTGACTAAACTTACCTTTGGCTTTTTTAGGTACCCTGCCTTTCGTCTTGATAGATAGGACGGGGGGCTTCAGAACTGTCGGGTCTGAAGAAGTGAGGGTATCGAAATGATACGTGTACTTTTTGCAGCAAGATTTCCACGTGAAATTCACGTAGCCCACCTCTGAAGGGATTATGGGCAGTTTGTGAGAGAAGTTTGGATCGAGAATGTAGGGCGATATGTTGCCGTTGATTATGGCGAACACTTGCATCGATATGCCTGAAATAGTAGGAATATAGTTATAGAATGTAGTTATAATTGATGGTAAATAAGAAAATATGCTTCAAGAAGTACATATTATGTATCAGAAATAAGAAGCCTATATAGTCAATTAATAATTCAGTAATTCTATGCCTGTAGCAAATACGGTCTTGCCTTGTTTAGATTGTACTGCTATACATAATATTGGATATATCCGAACCGACCAAAATATCCGTTAAACCTTACAGCATGCTACCTGTTGTTATGAAGGAACGAACTTACATGTGCTTACATTTTCATGTAACATGTTTATTCTTTTTTGGACAGTTATACAATCCTATTTAAAGTATGTATTGCTAAATAGCATCCACGTTACTTCAACTCCCCACTCATTTTAGGATTAACAAATTATAGCAGTTTGAACTAACCACTAAACATGCGCACTTGCTGCTCGTCGATCCAGAGGGAGATGTCGTTGGGCTGCGAGAAGTCGTACGGGTTGTCCCGGCGGCCGGAGCCCAACGCCAGCGACAGCGCGAACGCCAGCGCCGCCGCCACGCACGCCGGCGCCTGCAGCCCGCCTCTGCGCCACATGCTAAACACATTACGAACTGCTTTAACATATATACATAAATACACTTTGAAACTCGGCTGTCCAAATCATCTGTGCAATAAGTAAATTCAAAACACGATGGAGTAAAACGCTTTTAAAGAATCAAGGAATAAATTTTTTATTACTCCGCATAATAGTAGCTAGGGGCATGAAATTTTGCGCAGTTATAGTAGAATGTTAATACTTTGTTACAATATAATAATTGTAGATATAGATTTGTTGATACAGTACATATAAATAACATATTTTAGTGTAAAAGGTTCATTTTCATTTATTATTTTGATGGCAGAACAGTCTAGTCTATAGTATAGTATATATATAGTATAGTAGTAAGTAGTATAGTAGTCTATATTCAGTAATTATTTTCATATATTATCTCTTCGATCACTTAGCATGAGTGTTGCAGTTGTAGTGGCCTTAACATCTAAATACATGATCATTCACGGCATTAAGTCCGTTTCTAAGTAGAATCCGAAAACCACCCCCACAAGGGATAAGCAATTAAGAATGACATGCGTATGTAAATCAACTAGGTCGAACTATAGATTTGGAGCGGAAATCCTTATACAAAAAATAGATTATCTTTATTACGGTAATCCGTATTAAATTTACGACATAATTACTTCAAGATATTATTAGACTTCATTCACATATTTTTATCTAACCCGCAAAGTACCAAATTCAATAAGCACTTCTTTGTGTTCCGTGCTAGTATGGGACGTAAAATAATTCTAACTAGCTGCCGTTATTACCGGTTTGTCGTAAGAGGCGACTAATGGACTAGGAGTTAATGGAATCTGTTGAGCGATGGGCTAGTAACCTGTCACCATTGTTCCATTATGACATCACAACCCCAATATTTATGCTAAAAGTGACCTAGAAGATATTATCATGTCTCCGAGTTCCTGTCCACCCTGAAAGGGATTGAAGGACGTGATTGTATGTATGAACTCCTTTGTTCATTTTAATGTACTCTGTCATCTTTATTGTATTACTATCGGTTCTATTACGGCATTTGTATGGAACATAGATGACAGATTGCTATCACCACAAAGATTCCATTTGCTTCTAATCCCTTGCTACGTAGCAGGATGAAAGGCAGCTAGTTAGCATTCTATTAACGTCCCACGGAACTATCAATGAGCACTTAGATACCATAAAAGGCGTATATCCCACATGGACAAGATAAATATTTGTTTTCCATCACCAAACTAAATGATACGCGTTAACACTGCCACTCGTAAAAAACGGTAACAAATTATCACCTTTCGACGGGAAAAAGTATATATAATATAAGATGGTTGCGTTTGTTTGTTTGTAGTGTCCGTTCTAAACATATTTGAACACATAATATCTCCATGGTCGGTTTATCACTTTTTAATTCACTCTAAATCTCTTAACCTACCTCATGTCATGTCGGTAAGAAAGATTTAAATAATGGACTAGAATTTGTTGGGAAATATAAGCAATGAGCTAGTATATCATCACAACCCCGCTAATACATGATGTATAATTGAGCAGATGCGAATTCGATTTTAAAATATAATTTACGAAACAAAAATATAAATCCATGTGAACTGACTTATTTAACGTCATTTGATCAATAATTTAGTGTTATTAAAAAGTGTACAAATTGTGCATTACAAACGAAATAACCCAAGTGAATCCGGTTACCCATAATAGTCAACACTAAAGACTAGGGAAGGGTATAAACCGTAACTAGTTTCAGAAGTAAATAATGTCATAAATTAAACAAAAATGATTTCCTTACTATACATCCTATTACATAAACATTTTAACTATCAACATTCAATAGCTTAGGGGGTATCATATAAAAAGATTACCTACTTATCTCTGCAAGATATAGTATAATAAAATATATTATTGTCTCATACTTATCTGCGACTGAAATAGATTATGATATTTGGACGCGCCTTTCGTCTGAAGACATCGGTGGATACAGATTATATGCGCCGAACAGGAGATATGAGCTATAAGTATAGTTCTGTATATAAATAACTATCATAATACCTACTCTTATGGAAAAATTATAAAAACCATAAATTATATAATGATTATAATATAAACATACATATTAATGATGATAGATACGAAGTAATTCCCTATAAGTTATTAATAATGTACTTTTAACACAATCTAAGTCAACCTTTGATATCAAGTATTTTCTTCAATCTGGATTACCACTTTTTCTATGCTGACATATTAATCCTTATTATTATATACTGACATATTCGTGATAAAATAAATTTACTCGTCGGTAAGAAAACAGAATGCCCATCCCTATGTAGAAAAAAGGTGTGTCGTGGGAAGGTGCCCAAAAATAGACGTGTTCATTAAATATCGCCTGTCAGAAGTAATGTCCAGGTTTTTTTTCATCTAGTAGCAAGACGGCTGGCTCTGTCAAATTATTAAGGTGTTAAACCAACAAAAAAGAGGATTGATTGCTGCTTGGGACTACTTTTCATTGACTTATTGATATGAGGTTGTATTTTTGAGTTTCTTACTACAAATTTGAGAGTTGTTGAAGTGATATGAGTTTTTATTTATGCTTCAAATATTGAAACGCTTATAATTTAACAAAATAACCCATGTTAAATAATTGCTATTATAAATTATAGTACTTATAATGAAACAAAATAGCATAAATTTCAATTCAATTTAAAAGAACACGATAATATGCAATGAAGAACTAATAAAAAAAAAAGACGCAACGATACTTGCGAATCAGCCAAGCAGGTTCGGCCCTAATAATTTACGAACATTGTAGTAGCGAGACACTAAAATTTAAGTGGCAGAATCGTTTAGCTCCCATGTGGATTAATTACGTTCTCCGGTTATTGCAAAAAAACCGGCGGGGCGATCTTTTCAATTAACGCTAATGAATCGAGTGGTTGCATCCGCAGCAAAAATATTATTACATCTTGGCATTATACGAGAGTTTCAGTGTCCTTACAGTATATAAAAATGAAATATTTTTTATTTCAGTTTATTGTTAAGCCCTATTTTCATGAGAAATTGAATTGCATGTCTTAAGTTCGAATTAAATGAAAATCAATGAAGACACAATGTGTGTCGTAATTGTAGAATACTACAGCCGTATAATGTGAATCGCATCGTACCGTGCCGAAATTTAGGTTTTTCTCTATTTCTGTTTCGAATTACACTAAGTGATGCAATTTTTCTCTACAAGTTACTCTAGTTTGGCGTGATAACAATGCTAATAAAACTAATCTATAGACTAAGCGTCAAAGAGTAACTAAGTATTAAGCAAAATTGGTAATCAAACAATAGACATCTTTATCAAGGGATTTGAGATGGTGAAGACAGTCACGGCGTGGTGGTTGTTGACTTCCTTTTTCCCAGTCAACCTGTTTACGGGAACAAGGCCCATATACATACATGGGCCTTTTGTTAGGGTTGGGACGCACTTGACCATTAATTATAAAATTGGCTCTGACCTAAAAAATGTTCTGAGAGTAGTTTAAATGTCATTTAATTTTAATAATAATTATTAAGTTTCGAACATTGAATAGCTTGAAATTGGTATTTTGTACACAATTTGTGTATTTTTGTACATACATGTATGAATGCAAATATAATATTGACTTATAAAAATATGGGCGAAAATAAAAACCTAATATTAAGTCTATCTTATCTAAGATATTTATAATAAACGCTTTACAAGTAGCTTAGTTATACGGGCCAAAATTCGAATAGTTATAAGTTTCATTCCAACCATGAATCTATATATTTTTAACAAAATATAATGGTTTTTTTCAATGGGAATGCTATATTTTTGTAAGCAAACCTAAGTTTTCGGCGACAGGTTACACCATGTGTCACCTATGCTAACTAACTCATAAAATGATAGTTCTATATGTACATGGTCACCCGAACATTTCAAAATACAGCGGTCGAGATTTGCATCAAAAGGTCTAAGTGTAACATGCACCTATGCTCTGCGGTCAGGCACCTTTAGGTTGACAATCACCCTTTCCCAGACACCTAATACCTTGCGGTGCTAAGCAGGGTACTTAATACTAGGAGATGGTCTACATTAGACATATGTACATACGTTCACATACATGGTTCTAATCGTAATTGAGATAAATAGGGATGTGCGATTCCTGTCTGCCACTTTGTAAGGAAAGAAATGACAAGAGTATGTACATAAACCATCACATCAGTGAACACAATTATGTTTACGGGGATGAAAATATGAGGAATTAAAGAAACATGGAAACAGTGATCACCTTAACGCCTAAAATATACATAAAAATAGAAAAAACACGCCAGTTTCTCTATCGGTTAGGTACAGATTTTGGATATTATGGAAACTATTTCATTCGCCATCGTACACTTTTGCATAAATACGGTGCCAAAGAAATATTTTATCCGAACTTACGTCCAAAATTACTAGGAAGAAAGGAATAGGTTATCTATTTATAATATCAGCAATTTCACAAATCATTTAAGTTACATGAAAATTAGTTGCTTTTGTAAAATTATCAATTTGTAGGCTAAGTTAAAGTGGAATCAAATATTGTGATACCATTTGACTGATTAGGGAGGTAATTCGGTCAGCCAATCTCTAATCGATTGTGATTGGTCAAGAATAAAAAGGGGGCGTGGCTAAGTTAGGACAAAAGATTAGTAGATAGAAAGATCTAGGTTCGATATAGAAATAATTTCTTTGTACAATTTTGCCTGACATTTTATATAATTTATCATTTTTAGTTAAGTTTCTATTATAGCTTTTCCTTAGTATTTCGATTATTTGTAATAATATTTGAATTAAACTTTTTAATTTAATAGCTAAACATATCTTTATTAATTTCTACTGTGAGGGAAAACATTGTAAGGGTACATGTAATGTATATTGAGATACATGCACACGCATCACGCCGGTCGCCCTACAGAGAGGAAGCAGCGATCACGGATCCCTATTTTTCCCGATCCTGACATTACTACTTCGCTTCAATTACGTCTTTATACGTCTTCATACACACTGGGCGCAATTTATGTGTAAAATGCAGTTTACGTACGCAATATATTAAATTATGAACCAAATATTAATAACGCTCTATGTATTCTCGTAAAAATATGAAATGCTTTAAAATAAAATTAGTTACAATTATATACAAAATGATGAATTTAGTACTTATGAAATTTTACATAAATTTTACACTATTTTATACATAATTTCTTGATTCCTTGCTAGTTTGGATCTTAAATATGATACTATCTAACCGCCTTTATTAGAACAAATCAGAGTAATCGATGAAGAAACTATAGGTTGGATGAAATCTAATGGGCGTTGGGCTAACAACCTGCCACTAAAGTTCCTTATTACTGCTATCAAATTCCAATACTAATTCGGAATTAAATTATGCTAATGTATATGTATTTAAATAAGTAGATTAAAGTGGTTGAATAAGGGTTATAACTTATATTTAAAGTACTTATAAGTGAAATACCACGTATGTATGCAAAGGTTTATCCAAAACTGCGAATATAAATATAAATGGAACTTCTGATAATTGCTTATCCCTGTTTATAATAAATGATGGGATGATCTGTCATTAAATGTCAAATATCCTTTTGGCATGTATTTGTGCCTCTATGAATAATATTTTATAGTACAAATACATACATATGTACGATTTCAAGACTATAATCCCTTGAGGGGTAGCCAGAAGTTTGCCTGTCAATTTCCGTAATTTAAGTGATGAAAAAAATGTTTTCATTACTGGAATTACGGAAATTGATATCGGTTACCTCTCATTTACTTATTATTAATGAGCATAATTATGATTAATAGCAATAGTTAACTAACTTAAAACTATAATAGTTAACTAATTAAAAATTGTAATAGTAATGGTTTTAACTCTCCGTTTTTAAAGAATTACGGAGGAGACATATTTATACATATAGATGAATAGAATAATAGGATTCTATTGGATGGGCTAGCAACCTGTCACTTATGTTACCACTATACAAATCGAGATAATTTAAAGTGTCTCCAAGTTTCTGTCCACATCTAAAGTGATTAAAGCTTGTAAATGAATACGTGTATGAATAGAATATATTTACGTCACAATCATTATTATGCAGTAGACAGATACTTCTACAATGGTATTTATTCACTCTCAAAACTTATATTTTACTTGATAGTATATAGAACGTAATAAACGGGGAGTTCACGCAAGTATCTGATCATTCCAAAAGAGATTGCAGTCTTGATACGAAACGCATTGAAGATATTCAAATATCAGATGAAGTTTAACAGACTATCGACTATTCATTATATTAAAATCAATAGATTGCATTATAATGCCCGGTTACAAAGTGTAATTAAATATAACAAGTTGTTATTATCCCGGAATATCGTAAGATAGAAAATAGTATGGCCTAAGGATTTCATTAAATTTGAACTTTATTAAATTTCTTACATCTTAGACAAGGGAATAAATTTGACGAATAACTTCGTAACTCATTATCCTGCCTAACCTTTCCATGATTCTGGACGAGTGTAAAAGTATATGCAAGTTTCAGTCGAGCAATGGATGGTTAACCTTATAAAGAAACTTGTGAAGTATTTTTATTTTTATCGTAGGGCAAAGGATAGCGCTATAAGATTTCAACTACAGAAGTTTATTATCCTTACAACTAATTATAGCCTGTAGACGCAATGTTGTTAAGCTTATCTCCAATTAATCGATCAATAAACGATGCAATAGTCTCGGACATATTTAGAAATTACTGGTATGTAATATCTATAATACGAATGTATTTTAAAATATAGCACCAAAAAGGTTTTATACGAATTAAAAAGCACAAACCTGTTGCTAAAACTGTCACAGCGTTTCTCACATGAACTTTATTTTTAAACTCTTTATCAAGCCACTTACATAGTTTTGAACGAAAAATACTGTTACTCGATAAGTAATATGCACTTTAAAACTTTTATTTTTGATCAGGAGTAGTTTTGCTGACCATGTCTATTCTGGATCGCGGTCAGTCGCCGACTGCCTCCTTGTCTGCCAGCACTGGCCAATAACCGGCTCAACACCGGCCTGTTCCTTGCACCGCGTGCAATAGGTACAAATTAAAAAGTCAACAAGAAAAAACCATGTCATTAAATGGCGGCAAAAATGACACATACTGATTTTACACAGGTGAGTAAATTTTTATCCAACCGTAAAGATAATTTGAACAACTTACAATAAACATTCGATAACAATGTTGTAGTTATAAATCATACCACTTGGCTTGCTAATCTATATTTAATCTGATGGATGATACGATTTTATTTAACTTTAGATACATGTCAGTATTCGTGCATAGTTTTGGTTTCTACGCATAACTTGTGCCTTGGAGTAATAATAATGGTCCCTTTTGAGGGCTTTTGTAGTGTTTAGCACCTCTACCGTATAAAAGCAGTCTCTCAACAGTCCTTTGTGTTGAAATCGCGTGTAATGAACGCTTTTGTACGTTGCATTCGCTACCTGCGGCTCCGATAGTGCTGTTTGTTTAGTCGTTTTGATTTCAATGGATGATTAAGCTTTAACACCTGTTTAGAATGGTAACAGGTTATTTAACCGTCTCGTTCGTTGACTAGCAACTGTAGATTTGCATAAAGACGTAATTTAGGTAACTCATTTTTACCTATATTTCAAGTTTCGTAGCATCGTATTCGAGGTCAAAAGACATATATTTTTAACCAACATTTATTTACATTGCTCTTTATTTTTATTGATCCATTTTTATGATATTTTTAATATTATGATTGTAACTAAGTCAATGATGTAATTATAATTTTCTCTGAGTTAAGTTTTTATAACACCAAAACATTGAAATCTGGGTATTTACAACCGTCCTTATATCATTATTACAGAAGATCTAATCGGATTAAAGTTAACATAAGCTATATCAATATTCATAAGAGGTGTTCCCTGAATAAATCAGAGGTGTTTCCCTCATCACCGATTCACACTACTTAGACATGCACCATCTATAAATAAATGGCCAACCAGAGAAACGAATCTTATACCTTTTTTCAAATACGATTGTTGGTTTAACCTACACGATTAGGAATTCCCTGTATTTCATTTAGCTAGTGCGAATCACGGCATATTTCTCCGAATTGGGTAACCCGAATATTGAGGGTTTTTTTCACAATTTCCCAGTACGAGAAATCACTCGTACGTTCATATTCCAAACATAGTCGTGTGTGTAATTTTTATAGTAGTGTTAATAGTTCGGTCACAAATAAGACCAATGTTTATTTACTTTAACAACTGCTAATAATTTTATTTATTTTGCTACTTATCACTTTTTAGTTTTGAAGTGGGTAAGGTCATGGGTTATCCCTCTAGAGTACTAAGTATATTGCAAAAGGGTTGTTCAAACATAGTGCATCACCCTATGAGACCATAGGATAGCCTGAGGGTGGCCAAAACATATACAGACTAAACTTAAGATATACCTACTTATCAGTCGTTGTGTGACAATTAGGTAGGTATGTATAATATTGGTTATCAATATGAATCGAACAAAGAGATAGATTATGTGGATATAAGATAATCATTCCCCTAAAATGTGTCTTTTTGGTTTCATACAATCCATTGTTTCATCACTGAAGATACAGCAACTTAGATAGTTGACAATATCTGGATGGGTGACCGCTTGACAGACATTGATCATATGTTATATTGTTTTGGTGTGAAAAAGGACCTCAAGCGTATACACCAGCCCAGAATTGAAGCTGGGACTCTAATATTCCATGCTCCATGTCTGGCTGTGAAGGTCGCGTAAGGGTTAACCGGTTTGGCAGCTAACTGTTCTTATGCGTCTAACATGGGAACGCGAAAAAGGTCATCAGTCTTTAACAACCTTTTTGGTCGATTTTGTGCAACTGGATCTTTCGTTTCATTGTCTATGAACTCATTGTATGAACTCGTTTGTTATAAGAGTAGATACGGTCCATGTCAGTAGCATAACCACACTTATTTATCGACAGAATACACATAAGATACTCGCGTTTCAGTGCCTTTCGGAGTAACAGAACCACATATGTAGCTTAATTATATTATGTTATTTAAATATTAGAAGGGATGGATAATATAGTGGTTCTACTGTTATAAAGAAAAGTATTCTATCTTTAAGGCTTGTAAAAATATGCCTTGTATAGATGTACTAGTTCTTTAGCCACCCTAAAATAGTGGATTACGATGAGTCATTGGCCAGTTATCACCCGTAGAATGTATACATTTTGGCGACTAAAAGAATGAAATATTTTAAGGTTAGAAGTTGTATTTAAATAAAAGAAACAATTAATTTCTTACACTTTATTTTCTATGCAACATAAAAATGTTATAGTTACAGAATAAATTATACAAGTTACTGTTTATAGAATTTGTGATTTTGTTAATTTCAAAGTTGTGAATACAAAGCTATACTCAGGTTTTAAAGTACCATTTCTTTATTCATTTATATATTTTCTCTACTTAACCAATAGGTACAGTTGATACTGGTCCAATTTATTAAGAAAAACGGTAACGATGAGTATAACTTTATGTTCAATACAACTCTTGGGTAATATATAATTGACGATGTTATTTGATCGTGTTAATAAAGAAAACAGCTTATACAGCTTTAGAGATTTATTATTTTACATTAATTCGAACACTGATTCATACCACACAAAAATATATATTAATACCAAAGTTATAATATCAGGTATTTGTTCACTAATTTTCGAAACAGTTTGTTAGGTATGATCTAGACAACTATAAGCTATCTGTACCTTATACTAGACAATATTTTTTAAACGTTTGAGTGGAGCAATTAATAACTATATTGAGAAGTGTAGGAGCCAAATATTATCGTCCTCAAAATCTTCGCTTGCAACAGGCTTACAATTACTAATTACATTAAATTGTGACAAATTCGCTACATAATAGTCAATACTTGTAAATAAATGCATCATTTTGTGCCGCTTAACACAAAAGTAAACTAATACCGAGTAATTTTACATTCTTCCTGCGAAGTTAGAAATCAGGACAAGCAGCAACAATATTGACAACGATACCATATTAAACTTACTGTTCTTCTTCCAATCACAACGGTTAATAAGCCACGAAACAGTTACATAGAGTAAAACGAACAAACATTACTTAGTTACGTTTATAATTCTTTAAGACATCATAAAATTGCTCAACAACAACTTAAAAAGGATCAACATACGCGTATAAAGGTACATCATAAGCTCAATTATTACAAAACGTAAATAGGACTTAATATGCTACAACTTGCATCGAGAATCATACATTGTGGATTATACTTTTATAAATAACACGAAAATATAGAATAAATACTTTATCAGACACTGAGTCGGGTGGTTTGTAAAAAAGAAAAATATAAAAACATAACATGGTTACACCGCGTGGAATGTTTAGTTAAGAAGACTACACCTTCGAGATGTAGATAGAAATAAATAAAAACACGAATATATTAACATTTATTGCAAACAACATATAAGGCGACGAAATTAAATATTTACCGCAAAGCGTCAGTTTAATTTTATCGGGTTATATGTCAAAGAGAGACTATAATGGCTAATGTACAATTTGTTAAGATGCAAAAAGCAACCGCGTCCGCCGCCTAACATTAGTTAACATGAATTAATAGCCCTTACGAACTAACCACGAGACACGATGCAAACTAACCTGTTTTGGTGACAACAGTACATGGAACGAGTCAATAATATTAAGAGACATTCAAAGCATCGTCTTTTGCAGTAACTATTGCATAAATCTATGTCTTAGTTTCCAAATGCGATTTTGTTTTTTACCAACCACGTGTGAACTCTAAAACATATTTAACAATGCAAGACTTAACTTATAAACATACGTATTTCATGAAACCTCACCAAAACAAAATTAAATTCAGGAAGTTAAGAAAAACGTTAACATCATACTAAAATTGTGGTGCGTATTTGAATATATCATAACATTAATATTTATCTAACGAATACAAAAGCCTTATCAATTATATGCTATTATAAAATCGCCTTAACTAGATAGGTGGAGAAGGGTCTTCATTCAAAATAGGTCTCTATTTGAACACTAATACGGTTTAAAATGCCTCACACCTTTATTGCTGTGACGCAAAAAGTTATTTGTGTTAAACTGAATCAAATTAGATTATCCTGTCATATACGACCACAACATCAATCATCAAATATTGAACAATGTATATTTAACTAAAAGATTACAAAAACTAGACAAATAACATTGCTGTTTTTTAGGTACCCTTCAAGTCAAAATATACAGTTTCAATATCCTACCCTCACAATTTCACTCTTAACTAAGCACCAACCGTGGCTGGTAGTCAACTCTTTTAATATAGAAATACATAATTATATGTATACATAATTATATGTAATGTAAGAAAATATGTATCTCTGTTGCGAACAGAGAATAAAATATGTTTCGTTGTGAAAAAATAATGGTCCTTCGAACCGTTTTGTAGAAGATATGCAAAAAATATTAATAGGAATTTACGTTTTATAATGTGATATTTCTTCGATATACCTTATGTAAGATTTGACTACCAGCATTGCGTATTTTAACACCGTCTACCTATCATCTGTTGCAAAAATAGCTTTTCTTAAATTCGAGTCTTATTCCGTGTCCTTAGTTTTAGTAGTAATTGATAAAAGCATTACGCTTGGCATCATTATTCAGATTATTAAAGCTGCCAGCGTGAAATCGTCCATGTCAACGATAGTTTGCCATGGAACTGTTACTTTATTACCTAAAATTAAGACGTCTAAATGTCTAGAGAGCTGCTTTACAGTCAATTTACGTCAGATTCAAAATGGCAGATATACTCAGAGATTCGGTTAAAAAAAGTTACAGAAAATCAGTCTCATGAAAACAACTTTTAGATCAAATAATGCACACATACTATTGCACTTGTTTTGTTCTACCCAAAAGCATGTGAACAATATTTAGCTAGGTTTAAAGACCGAATATTTTACTAATTAAATACTTGATCTAATTTCGAAAACGAAAGCTGCCAGCATTATTAGTCTACCCTCAATTGAAAACTACATTAAAACTGCGTGTTTTTCACAATTTGACAAAGCTACATTTATAACAAGAAAAAAAATGGCAGTCGATATTAAGTTATCAATATTGGACGTGATTTTAAATCCAACTATTAAAAATTCGTCAAAATCCTGTTTTAATAATAAGTCAAAAATTTAATCCCTGATTATTTTATTTTTGCCAAACTTACTGAACGTAATATTACGGATATGTGCTAAAGTTATACAGGCAGTAAAGGGCGTTTACATTTCTCGTAACATTAATACTTGAAATGCTTATTAAAATACTGTGAAAGGTGGTAGCATGACAAACATTTAATGTAAGTATGAGTCGGTAACTGGAACCAACAAATTAGATTCGACATTTTAAATGTGTATCCCTTTTACACTATTCCGATTCAAAGACAAAGGTACAAAAGGAACTAGAATTGTTTTTAATATTATAACCTTCATTAGAGCGAATTGTTTTGACACCTTTATGTCAGTAATCAGATCTATATAGAGCATGCTGTCATAAAATATCAATCCTATAACACTAATAGTAATAACTTGCCTTAACGAAGGTTATAATGAACATGAGTCGATAGTCGTTCGTTTGAAATATTCGTTTAGACATAGGTGGGAGGTTGAGGCCCATGAGAGACGGGCGGAGAGGGGGGTAACGAAGGAACCGCCGGTGGGGGAAGCACTCGCGCCCCTGGCACGTACTGCCCTATGAACGAACCGTCTTCAGTGAAGCGACCTGCAACATTACAATATAAAATGAGCATTTCATTTCAAACAATCGATCAACATCGTTGGTTATGCTAAATGTTGTGAAATATTGTTTTCAAGGGTCTTTCTATCGCCAAAGAAAATGAGGCATATCATTATATTATATATTATTGTGTATATATTTATGTACTAAGTTAGCCTGGTTCAGAGTGTTCAACCAGATATCAAGACAAAGAACACAAAATGTCAGGCTTTGAGTTCATCGATGTTTAATATTACATGTTTAGAAGAATTACTTCACTTGTTCAGGTTTTTTTGAAGTAAATTTCATGAGCTGATCTGACAGTGTTGCTTAAATGTGATAACTGAAGTTATAAATATTAAATTTACACCATTTAGTAATAGATTTTCTGTGAAATAATATACAGTATTGGTCGGAATATTTACAATAAAATTATCACAAAACTAAAAACCAATAGCAGATTAGGAAAATGAATTAATTATTAGCTTAAGTACATTACCAACAAAAATGATAATAAAAGAGATGAGAATAAAACAAATATAAAAATAAAATAAACAGAAACGTACCTCAATAAAATAAATGAAAAAACAGCTGTTGTCGTAGCTCGTGCGTTAAATAAGGAGAGGAATGGTTAAAGGGACGGACGCTGATTACGCTTTTCACAAACCATACAAAAAAAACTACACACTAAACACAAAGATGGACGCAAAATATAATATCGAAAAAAATAAAGGAAAATATTTATTATATACGTAATTCACTCGTCTAGAAAATAATACACTTCGATTTACAAAAAAAACTTAACCTACATAACCTAAAATAAAAAAGGGAAAATGTACTTATACCTAACTTATCGAAATGAAAAATAAGCAGAAAAGTTTCGTGCGTCTCAGGAATGATTGCAAGGAGGTTCTTTACACTATTTCTTCACAGAAAATAGCTTAGACCAGAGATTCTTGATTGAAATACAAATAAAAAAGGGAATTATCAATTAGTATTTTTATTGCGATTGATGGCACAAGCTTTTAGTCAGTTTTTATAAAATTGCATATAAAAGCAGTTTTGCATTGTTTTTGTTTAGGTATCAACAGATCGATTGCTTTAGTATCCCAACCAATGTTACAACATTGCGGTAACATTATTTGGTTACATTAATCCTCTATCCCGAAAGAGATTCACGTTTACTTAGTAATTTACTTCAAATTGATAAAAAGAAGACATACGATCAATATACTGAGTAAAAAGAAAGCTAGCTAGCTATGATTACAAATCAGACGGAGATATCGACATCTCCTTACTATTGAACTGGGTATAACTTCAGCGGGTAGATTCACAAGAGAGAAAAACATGTGTTTTTATCTTTTGCGGGTAGGTGCAAGGAAAGGTAGGATGAGGGTAGTTCAGACAAGGGTGGCGAATGCGGAAGCGTTGTCTTGCTGGCCGGAGGGTTGTCGTCGTTTCCGCCCGTACTGGCCAATGAAGGAGCCGTCCTCATTCATGCCGGCTGCAAGACATGCCAGGGTCAACACAACAACACAACAACTACATGCCGTTAGGCAACCAAACTCAAGCTTAGAAATAGCGATATAAGAGCCTCATTGCAAAGTCTTTGGGTTAATAACTAAGTGCGTTAGAAGTCTCTTTTTCTGGACTTTAAGAAAAAAACGTAAATTATATGTATGTGGTAATGATGTTGATTTTTTTGGCTTGTGTCAAAACACACGTTGTAAAATGTTGATTTAAAGAGTTCACATAACTAATTGAATTAAATTAAACACTACATGTACTGAAACAAACATAAACCCTTGTTTAGACACACGTTATTACACACATTCTAAAAAAATAGTTAAGTTACGTATAAGTTTAACCCAAACTCTTTGCAATGACACCTTTGAATAAATGATAGCGAATTTGTACTGTTAAATGGATAAAAAGAGACGCATAGTGCGCAGTATACCTGTCTCGCCCTCGCCGTATTCCGCCATGGAGTCCGTATCGCTCTCGGGGTGCTTATTGGCACTGCTCAGTGAGTGTCTCGACTTGCTATCCAATCTAGAAATCAAGCAGAGATTAGATAATTCTATTATTTTATGATAGCGAATGATCTAAATGATGACTGAGAGTTCTCTGTCATATTATAAACGAATTTAATCAGATACATGGGGAGGTTAACTATTATTATTAGTAGACCGCTTGTGTATTAAACGTTTGCATACGTACTTGGCAATAAAAAACTTTTTTTTCAGCCTAGTTTTAGCTATCCTCAACCTATTACATGACATATTACCGGAAATCAGAATTTCCCTAAATTAGGAAGTCTTTAGTGCAATTAACAATAAGCTACAAATATCGCTCATTCAAGTATTCTCCTCGAAACTTTCCCCCTTATTTTGTACCTAGTATCCTATAATCAAAAACTAAACACTTACGGATGCGTGTACTCATGGAACCCGCCATCCACCGTATCATCTCTCCCAGCTGCCAGTTCCCTGTCATGCACATCGTACTTGCCGCCCCTGTTGCGTCTGGCAACACAGACTAGCAGCAACAACAGCAACAGTATTGCCAGCGCTAACATCACTCCGATGAACCAGCCCGCGGTCGCCATTTTATCGTCGCGCATTATCACTGGGCCATCTGAAAGGGACATAAAATTGTTTTATTTATGTTATCACCACTTTATTTATTTACCTACAGGTATTATTACTGTTATATATATTTGAATCGCGGGATAGACGTAAATGGAATGTTAAGCAGGTTTTTTGAGGGTTATATGTATGTATTTTTCATAACCTAAAAAACTACATAATATAGATGTAAGTGTAAAAATAATAATTGTAATAAATTACCTAAATAAAAACAAATCGTTCCTCATTTGAACATCAAATAAAACTTAAATATATCTTCATAAAGTAAAAAGGTTTCTTGAGAGGACAAGGTAGGGATCACATGGTTGGGTAGGGTATTAGGAAACTGTAACAAAGGAATGGGACATGGGTACATGCTTTATATTATACTTCAAAAACATCCCGTAAAATAAATCCTATGCTAATCTGGGATTAAAAAATGTTAACTATCTGTCGTTATTCCCAGCAAAACGCCAATGTTCCATGTGACATCACAACTCCAATTTTTTTGCTAAAAACGAACCAAGGAGATAATATATCGCCGAGGTTCTGTCCACCCCGAAAGGGATAAACGACGTGAATGTATGTATGTAAAAACCAACCGTAAATAATACTTATATAATTAGCGCATCAGAAATTTATAAAGCAATAAAAATAGGTACTTTCCTCGATGTGTAATCTAAATAGAATGCTAGCTACCCATTCTTCCTAAATGTCTTGAAGTATCTTAGGCTATGCACTAGCAACCTATCACCATATTCAATATCAATCTAAACACCACCTGTAGTTCAAAGGGACAAAGCACTTCCAATAGTGTAATTCACCAAAACCAACTCACCAACAGTAGTATCAATTTCCTTCACGTCACTCTCCTTGTAGTACTCCCCATCGTGAGCCGTGATCTTCACCTCGTACACTTTGCCAGGCTCCAACCCGGTGATGATCGTGAAGTCATCATCGGTGATCTCCGTGCTGGGGATCCACAGGGGGTGGCCTTTCAGCTTGTGCCACGCGATGAAATGGGTGCCCGCGTGGCCTTCTGGTGACGGCAGCCAGCGTACTAGGATGTGGGCTGTGCCTGTGAAAAGTTGTACATGAGCATAAGATACATGAAATAACGATTAAGAATGGTTATAGGCTTTATATTGTACGTTAGTGATTCTATTGCTACCCCCAACCACCCTGCAGGGGTTAGTGGTTGTAAGAGCTACATTACCGCGAGAGAATTAAAAATATTTGTAATAGTTCCTAGGCAAAGTTTAGTAAAATCGTACAAGATGATAAAACGAGCCATGCAGAAGGGCTGTTGCATACTAATGCCTAGCTAGACAAATATCCGTAACCTCATAGAATGTCAATGTGAAATGCCACTATTGCTATTTATGTGTTCGATACTAACCTTCCTTAGCCGGCAGGGTTTCAGCTTCAAAAATCGGAGTATCCGGGATCTTAGTTTCCACAGACTTAGTGGTCTGCTCCACATAGTACTCCTTGCCCTCACCTGCCTTCGTCTTGGCTCTAATAAAGATCCTGTACTTCGTATTAGGCTTCAGTCCCGCCAGCTTAGCCCTGTCGAACTTGGGGTCGATAATTTTCTTCTTATTCTGTTCGTCATCCGTTGCAGTGCCGTCAACTGTTTCATAGGTCACTACGTACCCTGTCAGTATACCGTTTTCCCTCTCTGGTTTGTCCCACTTAAGGAGCATGGCTGAGGAGCCAATGGGGTACGCTTTGAAGTTGCGTACCGATTCTGGGACGCCCTCTGGTGTCACGAAACTGACAATCTCGCTGGCGGGGCCATTGTATCTGTCATTGTAGGCTAGGACCATTGCGTAGTTCTTCGTGAAGGGGGTAAGGTTTTGCACCATTCCTTTTCTAGATGAGGGTTCGTGTTTGTACTCTTTCTTGATGCCGCCACTGTCGTCCGTCCACGTTTGGATCTTGTAGCCTCGGAAGTGGCCCCTGATTGTTTCAGCTGGTACGGGGTTCCAACTAAAGATGGCGGTGGTGGCGCTGGTCACTTGGAGCAGGGAGAAGTTGCTCGGCGCTTGTAGAGGTACGTCCTCTCCGGACCAGCCGGTCACTATCTCTGGTGGGACATTCGAAGTACCTTTCGAGTTCACTGCTATTACCTGTAAATATATTTTAATAAGATAATCGTTCTCAACTACTAAGAGGTATATAGAAGCTTGGAACAAGATATTAGTTGATTTTTTTAATTAGATTTAGTTACAAAGAAAAAAAAATTAGTCTATATTTGGAAACAGTGAATGATATATACGTATTAATTATTTTAACGTATTTGGTCTTACCTTAATTTCATAGGGTTGGAAAGTGGGCGTGTTCCTGACCACGAGGTCAGCCTTCCGCCAGTCCTTGACCAGCTCATCCGCCCAAGTCTGACCAGTGATGTTCCTCCTGTAGGAGACCAGGTAGTAGAACCCTGGACCGTTGTGCTCGATCTGGGGCATTGGCTGTGGACAGATTTATTGCGTGATAATATTTTTAAAATTCATAATATACTCGTATGTATATAGACTTCAAGACCATGAGTACATAAATCTTCATAAATGGTTGTGATTCGTATGCATGCAAAAATACTTTCATATTAAATTATATTGTTATACCGGGCGGGTCCGGGACTTTAAAGCTATATAATGTTACAGTTGTAACTCATAATTTAAAAAGAGCCTTCCATCATATTTAATATGTGTTCTGGAAGGAAGATGACAAATTTAATATTGGTTATCCTACTCCTAACCTTAACACTACACGGTACTTATTCTTTGTGTTGTAACAGTAAACGTTTATGTGCAGTGTACAAAAAAAACACATCTACGACGGTGCGGTAAATGTCCAACAGATTACTCACCGACCAAGAGATGACCATATTATTAGGCGCAGTTCCCTTTCCTTCCACATTACTGGGGTTCTTGTGGGGCACGTCCGGTTGGGTGGTACAGACTTCCGAGTGACCAGAAGGCATCGACGGACCAATCTTGTTCCAGGCTATCACTCTGAATAGATAATGAAATTATTTATTTTTTATACATATAAATGACATGTAAATCTATATAATTGGACATTTTATCTCTTCAGTCATTAAAATTTCATTTCTACCCCTATTATAAAGCTAAAATTAGTTTTTAGTTTAGTTAAAATTAGTGAATTTTTTTCTATATTGCTATCCAATGTCCAATAGTTTCCTTCCACTAATCCCTTCCTACAACTTGCTGGGAATAAAACCATCTATTTATGTCCTACCTTAGCTCTGAACAAAATAAATCTACATACCTTTCTCATTCTATTCATTCCCTAAAAAGATCCCACACAATCAATCAACATTAATTCTACCAAGCAAATATAATACAAACCTGAACGTATAATTAGCCCAGGGCGACAGTTGAACCGTCCAACTGGTGACTATTGCTGGCACATCGTCCTTGGACACATCCCATGTGTCTGGCGTGAAAGTAGTGTTGTGTTGAATAGAGAACCGTAGAATGGGGGCGCGGTTGTCTCCCTTGGGTTGCCAACGAACCGTTGCTACGCGCTCCAAACAGTCGATGCCGGTCAGCTCTGGAGGGTTCGGTTTGTCTGAAAGGGGGATTGTTGGTTTAGTACATAAATACATATGTTTACATCTCTATACTCAAAGATGCTTGCAAATTTAAGTCACTCACACTCGGTAACTTTTTCATACATGCTCTTCTATTCTTCACTCAATTTATCACAAATACATACATACTTGTATGTTATAGGTTGTCAGAACATTGTTTAATAGGGAGTAAAAACTCACATAAATATTATTTGGACCTTTACGGCTCAATCACGTCCTTCCAATCTTTTCTGGAGGGGCTCTTCTTTGACAAATGTTTTCTACTAATATTCAACGTTTTTTACCTTCTAATATTTATTTATATTTTTTAACCCCTAATATCTTAATTACCTCCTCGTCCACACTAGTAGGAAAGACAGGCAGTTCTTTCTTTCTTTTAACACTACTATCGACTTACTAGACTCACATTATAACATTGCATCTATACGAGTTATTAGTCCTTACCTTGAACAGTAAGTGTAGCTTGGGCCCTCGCCTCGTCGATCTCTGTCCTGGCGATGCAAGTATACTCTCCAGAGTCCAACTCCTGAGTCTCCGAGATCAGCAGCGAGTGGTCGTTGGTCACGCGGAACCGGGGCTGGTTCTCGAGGTCTATTGGCTGGGGAACAGAATAGACATAGTTAAGTAATGTCGTATTTGGAATGTTGTGAGTTGTGACAAATGTAAGAATTCAAAGTACAAAGTATACTCGCATTTTTTTTAAATTGTAGGTAATTGAGTTGCATTTGATAAAAATATAATAATAAAGAATGTAACACGAGATCATTATTACGACTGATCGATACGAGATGGCGCCAACCGATACATCAATTCTCGTAGACCTGCTTTCTTCACCGCTGCGACCCCATCCAATTACACGAATAATTATTGTTTTAAATAGCCAAGAAAATAACATATTTTTAATTAATTTTTTGTAAATAAAAATATCTAAGTTACCATGTAATAATTCTAAGCAATATCTCAGATAAACAGTCAAACCTAACTAATAATAACTACAAAGCCAGGTATACCGACTCTAACGCCTTTATATCTCTTACAACTAAAACATACCCTCAAGACCCCACAATCCTTCTTCCTTATTTCTCGTATTACCTGATCCTTCTTAAGCCATATGATCTCGAGCCTCAGCGAGTCGTCGGCGTTGGCGTTGCATCTGAACGTGGCAGAGGCGCCGGCCGCCACCTCGTAGTGCTCCGGCTTGTCCGTGATCACCGTGCGCTCTGCAATAGGCAATAGTCAATAGTCTGCGATGGTGTAGGCAAAGAGTTTTATTAGCTGTAGGGTATTGTTAACAACATCTCTAAGTTTCTTATTACTGGACGTAAGCTCGACAACAGTTGTTTCCCTTTTCCAACCCTTAAGATATTAATGTGAGTATATGCTCTATATTTCAATATATTTTTTTCAAAATCCCCTTAGGCGTAAATAGGATTTAATTCTAATTAAATTTGTATATTAATGCCGCTACAAACCCTAAGCAACCTAGTCAGTATCCCTTCAATATCCTACAAAAAGGACAAAATACCTATTACATGTAAATATCAACTCACTCTTGACATTAAGGCTTCCATAGGCCGATGTCTCTCCAAACTTGTTCTTGGCATAACATTGATACGTTCCCACATCAGTGTAGGTCACTTCACGAATCACCAGGTCGCCATCTTGGGTCTTGTTGTACCTGCAAACCGAAAAAATAACTTATAATATGTATTTTATAACATTATAAAAGATTTTGACTAAAACCAAATTAAAAAACGTAGGCAAATGATAGGCACCATACTGACAAAGGGTGAGGTTAAAAGTATATAGACGTATAACCACCGAGCATATATGAGGAGGTGTATGAATCTTAAGGAAGCTGTAGTGGTTTGTCAGAATCCAGTCAGATGTCGATCCGTGTCCAATACCTAATCTTCTACTGGGATCTGGAAATGGATGGACGTGATGTATGAGTCTGTGTAAATGAGAATCTCTTACCTTCCACCAGTAACTTCAGCTCCGTCCTTGATCCACTTGACCAGAGGCTTGGGAGCTCCGAACACCCTGCATTTGAGCACCGCCTCAGACCCATCCACTCTGGTCAGGTTCTCTGGTGGCTCTTGGATTTCTGGAGGAACCGCTGCAAGGAACAAGTACAAAAAGTTTTTACGTATGAATCACATAGTTAATTGACTAAGGTAAATCTTAAATATATCGATGGGGACACAAAATATCTGCTCCGTCACTATTAACATTATGCATATAATAAATGTTAATTTTCAATATTGGTGACGGTTGACTACCCCTATAGTTTCCATTGTTGCGCCCTAGTCGCTTTAGTGGTTAGAGCGTAAGAAATGCAGGGAAAATAGAAAGCTATTTAATATTCTATTTATTTCCCAGATTAGACATTAAATATATTATTTAGCAATAGTCGATTGTTACAATATAGATACCCTTAAAACAGAAACTAAAACCCACATACATTGACGCCTTTCCGTCCCTTTAAAGTGAACAGAACCTTGGAGACTTCATATTTCGTCACTTTTAGCATATTGTATCGGGATGTTATGAAATTCAAATGCATACAATATAGGTACAATTTCGTAGTCACCTCCTACAACAAGCCGGGAACCAATACACCTACTAAGCATTCTATTCAATTCAGATATTACCAAGGAGCACGTAATACAGACATAAAACAAACTTTAAAGTTTATAGTCGACTAAAAACCCACTTTCGCGATAATTAATATCCCACAAACCCCGTCCGAACCCACCCCGAAACTAGGGTAGTGACCTAACCGTGACACGTTTCTTGGGGCGTGTCAAATGACTATTGGGACAACGACCCCGCAGCGGGACAATTTGTTAATTAGTTTAACAAAGAGGTAGATTGAATTAAATTGCCTCAAAAGGTTTACGACAATTTGGGAATCCATTTCGAAAGTTTAGAACTTTTGTTTTTGGATATAATGTAACAGGAGACTACTACATTTTGGTTCCTATTATACATTTAAATAGCTAATTGTACCAATATCAAAAAGAAATACTAGTTTTGGTGACTAGACTATCGCCCTAAAATATTAAGATCTTTTGGTCTCTGAAAACCATTAGATAAAGACTAGAAGTAAGTGGAGCGCCGTTCACTGATCTAACTAGTAACTCTATATACATGATAAATAGATTTCCTCACCACGTTTAACCTATTAGAATTTTTTGTGTCACACGTTCATAATAAATATAATTTTATATTGTGCCTAGTTCAACGACCTAAGAAGATAGCGTAAGAAACGCAAATGTAACGGGAATTATATAATGAAATCTTCGCTATTGCCCATTAGGCTTATTACATCCTCCATTTCTATCCGAAACGGGAAGTTAGTTGTTTGCCTAGGAGTGTGGGATGTGTGAGATTAACTTTATGACATGCTCGAATATGTATACAGATCCTTAAGAATGGAAATTTTTCCCGGTTCTAATATACATTTTGAATGAAATTTAAATGTGTGTTTTTCATTTACGTACATAACTTACAGTCGCTAACGGTGAGGGAAAACATCGTGAGGAAACCTGCCTATCCCTCAGGATAGGTAATAGTCAGTGCCTATATACGGCGATACGGTTCACTACCTATCACGTTGGGTGCTGTCTATCTAGTGATACGCGGGCTACGAATGACCCATACCTAACATGCCTTCGAAATTTCGGAGATGGGCATTCAAACCTCTGACTACCCCGCCATAATAAAATGGGGAGTGTGTATACACAAGTCGTGAAGCGTATGTTATTTTTTATGTTGTTTTTCTAATATACCACTTTCAGAAATTACTGAAAGGCACCATCTCTTGGTATCTCTTGGCACATACATATACGAGTATATCATTAACATCCTTCAGTCCTTATCAGGGTGGACCGAACCTCGGGGATAATAAATATATCCATCGTTAAATTTATTAGTCTTATAGGAATGACAATAATACGATAGGAGTGGCGATAATACGAGTGATAGGCTAAATAAAGACACAAAAAAACAAAAGAAATCATGTTTACGCCTTGATCACATGTAACATAATAAACAGAAAGGCAACTAGTTATACTAAACTAAATCCCACACCAGCAGTTGGAGGAACACGTAATAAAACTCTCGAGAACCAATCAGGAATAGCCGCATTAAGAATTAATTCGAGTTGCCAACTCGTTAAAACTTCATACCGCCTGCAGTTCTCAAATTGAATGATGTTCATAACTTTGAACGAGTTCGAAGTTTTAAATTTCTTACTAACTAGGACTGCAGAACTCATATCTGTCACTCGAAGACCCATTGTCACTTTTGGCATTTAAACGAAGACTGAATTGTTTACATTACATGGCTAAAAAGATATACAATATAATGCCAGATATTAATGCATACAGATACTCCAATTTCATAATTAGATACTCCTTAAACCATAAACTATGCACGGGAAGGAGGGAGAGTAGATTGCCAAAATCGATTAAAAATACACATTCTTGATCTTTGGCCCGTATAGTTCATCGTGATATTACGTTAGCGTGATCCTTAAACTATTATTAACCTCTTACGACATACCGGGAAGAAAGGTAGCTAGTTACCATTCTATTTTAGTCCCAAAAGAGCACTTAAACCGTATAAATGTGTCATCGTACACAAAACCTGGTAAACAGTATCATTCTTCATTACCCCTTTGACAGTCGCAAAGAGGTCAGGTTGATTTGCGAAGGTGAATCGACAATAATAAATACACGATTCATTCTGCGATATTTGTAATAACGTGCTAGCTGGGAGATATATACGGCGCCAAATAGCTACATTTCTCTTTGGGTTGTCTTAAATGGGTAAAGGAAGAAATTAATGAATTAATTGAGCGGTTATACAGCCTAACTAGTAGGGGTTGTGCAGACTAGATAGATGAATAATGGTAGCTAATGTCTAGCACATCATCTAATAGATTTATATTATACTGCTAAGCACTTAGCACATCACCTAATAGATTCCGTTTACTGCTAAGTTTACTAACCTTAGACTATCCAATAACGAAATACAACTACATTGTTAATCTATATTTTCCTTTCCGTCACAAAAACATAAATATATTGTCCTAAACATTAAATAAACATTTTCTCTCTCCGGAGAGACATTAACGCCACTATATCGTCGCAATGACATTTAATTGTCATGTTAGCATTCAATTATGTCATTAAATTGCAATTGTACTCGTAATATGCCATTATTTATCGACCGCACATATGATGCTCTACTTGCGGGGAACTGGGTCACGGAGTGTCACAAACATACATTTCTGGGGACAGTACGTCACCCATTTACTCCTGGTCACGTTTAGCTGACAATTTGGGATAAACATACTCATATGTACATGTTATGTACGTGTTTCATTAAACGAGGTATGATTTCCAACATATATAATATATTGCCATTTCTACGTCCCCACCACGATAGACAGAGACTATCGATCGCCGCCTGGAACGATCCTGACAAATCTCTATTGGTTCAATCACACCCATTATGATTGCAATACATCTTCTATTCTTCACGTTACGTATGTACAGTCAGCACCAAAAGTCGATGAACAGAATCAACTTAACAAAACACCTGTTCACAATAAAATGCCATAAGTTATAGTCGCAACTAGGAAACAAAATAGCCTGTACACCACAGTATGTGTATGGTGTCCAGGCTATTTTGTTTCCTAGTTGCGACTATAACTTATGGCATTTTATTGTGAACAGGTGTTTTGTTAAGTTGATTCTGTTCATCGACTTTTGGTGCTGACTGTACGTACGATGTGATTTCAGATACTTATTTTTCCCGATTCTAGAAAATACTTTCGCTTCATCAATTTACCTATAGTTCTAGCGTCACCCTTTTTCAGTATGTCAGAATAAACACACAAATAAAAAGCACTAACCTAATCCTAAACACTTTTCTTCTCTTTATCTAGGTAACAGATCTCTTAAAAAATGGATTTCATTAGCTAACAACTATCATAAACTGCCACTCATAAATGCGTCTCATAGTAGATAAGTCCTATGCTGAGTTATTTTTTAAAACTGGAACAAAGTACATCTCATAGATGATTAATTCTGGAAGGAATGTTTGTCTAATAACCATAGGTTATTACTCACATTGCACGTTGATGTAGACATCCTTGTAGACGTAGCCGAGGGAGTTGGTGGCGTTGCAACCGTAGTTTCCGGTGTCCTTCTTCACCAGGTCGGTGATGGTGATCGAGTTGGCTGACACCTGGCGAATAGGTATGCATTTAGTAAAGGAAGATTGAAAAGTGAAGAAAAAGAGGAAGGAAGAACAATGGTGACATATATATTTTCTATTGCGTATTAATACATACTCACACTCGTCTATAAACCCCGAATGATAAACGGACCCAAAGAAGTTCAAGTCACATTTAGCTTATTGTTGCAGATAAAGATATACGAATATTAAGTATCATAATTATATTGACTAGCTTTGTGCTCAAAAAATCTTAATCTCAAGATAAGCCGTTAAACGGTCATACATTCTATACGTATGTTTACAATTCAGAACATGATTTTAATATAGACAACTCAGAACATTATTTTATTATGCGTCTTTCCGTGTTAGTTTAAAAATTTTAACACAAATTCATTGTCACTTATACCCCTGACATCTATCTATCCATGACTATAACCCACCTGTCTCCTAGGATTATAGGGCGCCTGCTCAATGGGCTTCCCGTTGTGGATCCACTTAATCTGGGGCTCAGGCTGACCCTCGGCCCTGCAGCGGAACACCACCGTCTCCCCTTCAGCTTGGCTCTGAACCTGCGGCTCTTCTACGAAGTATGGCGCGGCTGTGGAGAGGAAGATGGGAGTTAGATGTGGTAGAAGTTTTGAGGTTCATATACCTTTATAACTTAACAGACAATATGCATAGTATTAAATTATGCATTGTATATTACATATTTAGTGGTAGCGGCCAAATGAAAAGGAAAAGAAAACTAAATTCGGTGATGCTGAATATCGTATTAAATATTATTTGGCTAATTGGAACAGTCACATAAAATTTATAGTATCCCAAGGTGATCATTCAAGACTCTGCTTATCCGCTAAGTCATAAAGCATATAAAAAAATAATATAACAAATTAATAATATTCTTGCATATTTTCTTAATATTACTTCTGATTATAGAAAATATTAATTTCAATCTGAATGCACATTAAAAGATATTGTAAATAAATAACTTAAAAGGTCGCGAGTGTCTATACATAACATTACCTCACGTTTATTATGTTTACATTCATAGCATTGCATCACGATACATACACACAAAATACTATTGAATCATAAACGATGCGGTATGCGCGACCTGATTGCATTTCCAGGGAACCTAACTCCATTAACATTACCTACACATCACTACTTGTCCCTTTCCGGGTAACCACACAGAATATACTTAAGAAAACCTGGTGTCATAAAAAGAAATGCAGTTGTTAAAATGCAATTAAGACAGACCAGTACCAATAGCCTATATCGTAAGGTAATCGAAGTGGAAGGGCAGTTACGTAAGGGCCCAATAAAACATAAGATAGTCAGAAAGACGCCATATTGAAAGAGGGTGACATTAGAAGTTCATATAACCGCCGAGTGTGTTTGAGGAGTGTCATTGAAGCGAAAGTTGTTTATCAGGATTGATTGGAATCCGTGATCTCTGCCTACCCCTCTACAGGGAATCAGGCCTGATGTGTGTGTATGTATATAATATATTGGTATTATATAAGAATATCTCTACTTAGACGCTTACAAATCCCGGAAAGAACAGCATTAAGTCTGCTATAAACATAGTATTTATATCCCAGAATACCTTCAGAAAGATTTAAAAACACTAACGGATATAAGCATACTAAACACGTATACACTTATGCCAAATACAAATTCGTTTTAACGACAATATAACGGGTCTAACCAAACTGGTTTACCATTTGCAGCTTATAAATATATTTAATGGACACGTCTCTAATCGTAATAATGTGCGCGTCTTGAATAATAAATATTACATTAGAATAGATATATACATACATACACATCACGCCTGATTCCCTGTAGAGGGGTAGGCAGAGATTACGGATCCCCCTTTGTCCTGATCGTGACTGACTACTTTCGCTTCATTAGCACTCATACATTTTCTCATACACACTCGGCGGTTATAGGTACTCCTAACGTCACCCTTTTTCAATATAGCGTCTATCTGACTGTTATAGATATATACATAAAGTAAATATACATCATTAGTATAATAGTGTTTCCAGATCAAATTGGAGGTATTCTTGTAAGGCAATTTTATATATGTATGAGAAGGTTAATGGGTGTAAGTGAATCAAGAGAGAATTGTCAGGTTTGTTCAAGGTGATATAATAGTCTCTCCCTATCCCGTCAGGAAACCTTTTTTTATTAACATAAATGAACAGCATTACTATTCAGTAAGAATAAGTATGTATCTTAAAGCAAAGCCTACAGATTTCCTAAACCAGTAGCACTGAATCAATTGTAGCACACAAATATGTAAAAACGTTAAAAGCTAACCTGCCAAAGCACATAAGGTGTAAATTAAAGAGAAAAAGTACATAATTTCATTCAACTGAGACTTGTCTATGAACATCAACTTTCAAGTATGTATGTTTACCTATCAAATTACAAAACTAAATAGTAATAGTAGTAAGTACATATACTCAGGTGCTATTATAAAATATACTGACATGTATACGGTCGGCTTTAGAGTAACAAGAAAGGTTGCCTTTGGATACGAAACGTAAGCTAGCCCTTTTCTCAATAGATTCTTTCACACCTTTCCCTTAGTAGAATCTTACTTCATGTCCGAAGAACAGCAGCGAGGCTTTCTATTCACGTGTAGTGCATGAGATAAATATATATGAAGAGATTTAAAAACATAAAGTTTTAAATTTATTTACAAATACACACGTTACGCTCGCTTTTCAATACAGGAATCGAATCCCTTTCCTTCCCGAACTTGATAAAGCATTTCATTAGCATCCATACACCTTTATTCATATATCATACACCTTATTTTATTACAATGTACCGAATATTAACCTGGACGAGGCGATATTTACGATCCTCCTGACTACCTGGTAAAACAAGGGTTGAGCTGACAAAGACGAGTACCAATATTGCTAACTGATGAAGATCATTCAAACCCTGACTACCCCGAAAGAGAGCATGGTCTAGATCTATAGGCCTGAATGTAAATACCTATGTATGTGTCTATTAATATCATCTGACTCAGAATAAGTTCAACATGAAGAATTCTTATCTGACATTACGTGTTATTCTGTAATTCATTTTGTTAATTTATCACTTTTATGCTCTTGTTATCACGTTCATATTGCAATTTTACAAGACATTCTTACATACATACTCATCACGACTTTTATCTTTTGGGGTAGACACAAATTCGCAAACCATTGCAATTACTAAGTCATCTATAGCCACATCGAACCAAATTCATCAGATAGTCAGCTCTAAACGTGTCGTGACGTTTTAGGACGCTGTGTAAATGTCATGCATTGCCTATTTATACAAAAAGACGATTACTCACGATGTTTTCATCATTAATGCATCATAAGTAATGCAATTTTACTGTAAAGTTAATTTATACTGAAATATTTCTACAGGTTAAGTACATACATTTATATGAAATTCTCTTTAACTCACATTGTATATCCAAATTGATAGAGTACGACTGGGCTGTTCCAACACCATTGCTGACTTCACAGGTATACGTGCCATGGTCTTCGTAGCCAGCCCTTTTTATCACTAGGGTCTTCCCGTAGTTATCCTGGGTGACACGCTGGGAGGAAAGTATTGTTCTACCGTCTTTCTTCCATACCGTTTGCGGGAGCGGCCTATGGCAAAAGTAGAGGTTATAAAATGGATGGGAAGTGGTGTTAGAATGAATGTTACAACTATAACATTTATTCATAGCTAAGTAGGTACTAGATGCGGTATAAATTTCTTTCTTTTTGCATTTTGGTACTTGTTTATATACATTTATCTATTATCTACGAGTATATGCACCTTAAACACACGTCAACTATTACTCTCAACTAGTTCTAAAAGTACCTAGGGCTACTTTTGTTCGCTTAATAGTATCTTCATATACTAAATACAAAAAACTCATCAAAAAATACGAACTACATACGTACACATTACGCCTCATTCCCTGCAGAGAAGTAGGCAGAAATAGCTAGAGTAACCGCCCTTCCACTTCACTCACATATATTCTATATAAACTCTTTTCAATCTTAGTCACTACATCTTTTTTCAAACCGCAACGTTCCCTTATCACACATTAATAAAATACAAAATAGGTCTAAACATAATACTCACGTTCCACCATAAATGCAATACAACTCGACCTTCTTCCCTCGTAACCCAACTTCCTTTCTCCTAGTGGTATACTGTCTGACCGGCTCATGCTTGTTCATACCACTAGTACTGGAGGTCGGTATTACTTCCAAGTACACTTTGTTGCCCAACTTGTACTCGTTACGGAACAGGGACTTTGCGGCGCACGTGTACGCGTAATCAGTCGATGCGTCGTTTCTGTAAAAGCGGTCGTTGTTAGTTTTATATACATACATACATTAACGTTTTTCAATTCTGTTTGCGGTGGACAGAAGTTCAGAGATTTGGTATCAACTAGGTCATTAATAGCATAAATATTGGGGTTGTGATGTCAAATGGAACATTGGTGACAGTTTGATACCCTGTAGCCAATAGATTACATTAATGCCGTGTTTTATGTAATGCTACTAGATTGCCTTAATCTCATTATTATGTTATTAATTATATTATCATATATTATTATTGAATGCATTAAAGAACAGCAGTTTCTATTAATAATTCAAATATGTATATCATAGTTATAACAGACCACCAGTGAACTAATAAATGAAAAACTTCACTTATATTGCCTGTACAAGTTGTCCTTATGAGGTACCTATAGAAATATTAGTCTATTTTCGAGTTTACACTACAACAAAGTCTCCATCTCACCTAGTCACATTAGAGAACCACAGATTCCCCTCAGGGTCGAGGGTCATGCGGGAGTTGTTGATGGTCTTGAGCTGGTCGTGGCCGCTCTGCAGCATCCAGTACACATTGGGCTTGGGCCACCCATCTGGCGGCTGGCAGCTCAGCTTGAAAGGCTCACCTTCGCGAGCTGACAGCACCTAGGATATACAAACGCATATTAGCCCACTGCTTGACAAAGGCTTTCTTAAGGGTATGTGACAAAATGCGATCACTAGTGGCCCTCATTTAGCCACTGCTATTTTACAGGTCGTTGATCCACCTTGTAAGATTTGTCCTACACTGAATACACTTGTATATTTATTTATTTAAAGACAGTTAATGCAGGTACTATGGCAAATGCACTTAAATATAATATGATTACATATACAGAAACTCTTAATACGATATGTCGAGCAGCTGTTTGACAATTTTATTCACCTCCTAACTAATAAGATACATATTATATTGACGTCCCTTTATACCTTTTCTTTGAGGAATAAGCTTTAAAGAATACCTTAAATCACCATGTATGTAAGTGCAGATGCACGGATGACTGTAAAGCAAACGTAATTTTCAGGAACCGTAAAAAACATAAGGACACAACACACTTGAAACTTAAAAACAATCGACTTAATTCATCATAAACCAACTATCGCTCAATCACTTACCGGTTGATTAGACCCATCGGGTTCCTTGAACGAATTGAGCTCGGCCTTCCTGAGGAACACCGAGTTGGAAGCGGCGGTTCCCCACTCATTCTCCGCGAAGCACTGGTACTGTCCTATGTCCTCGTCTCTTGGCTGCGTCACGTACAAGGTTCCGCGACCAGGCTGCTGCGAGATTCTCTTGTCGTAACTGGAGTACTCGAAGGGCTTGCCGTTCTTTATCCATCGGTATCTGGTGGGGAAAACGTATATTATAGGTGTGAAGCATACATTACATACACACTTACATTATTTTAGATAGTGATAGGCAGAGACTATCGATCGCCACCTGGAAAGATCCTGACAAATCTCATTTCCTTTACCCATTAACCTTCAATATCCTTTTCTATTCTTCAAGCTGCGCACATCCGCCTTGAGAAAAATGTCTTTAATTTGATCTAAGTAAGTCATATATGATCTAAGTAAGTAAGTCATAAATATGTGGCGTCAAAAGACCACACTGTCGCTTATACCGCAGATTCTGAGATAAAAACTTGGACTATCGCGCAACAGTTATTATTCGCGAATGTTTATGTCTTGTAAAACATATTTACAGTTGCGGAGGATGTATGCATGTCATTTATTGCCACATCGAACCTTCTCACCATCGTAGGCATGTAAAGATTTTCAATATCTTGCATTTCAAAAAAGAAATAACAGTTATGATTTCTTTCACTATCGAAGTATTGTGTTTCCCAAATTGCGAAAAGGTACAACAAAGGTTCAAGGATATCCTTTTGTTACATTTAGCCGGTTCTAGGGGACAAAGATGAAAGGAAAGCAATATTGGAAATAGTTATGTGCCTGAAAACACAAATAAAACCCGGTCCCGTAATCGTAGATACGACCAGAATGAATTATTTCTCAACGACTAGAATGAAATCGCCTTTTTCTTCCCAATATTTCGTATACTGGGAAAACATATTAGCATAACACCTAGTTCGTATTATTTTTACGTCCCAGACTAGACTTAAGGAATTGTTTTAGGAATTTAAATAAGAACATTTTACTCATATAGCCAGAGAAAATATAAAGAACAAATGCAGTTGGTTACAACATAATATCCCAGAACAACAAGATAACATGGAACAATGAATGAACCTATATGACATCAGATGTACGAGTTATGCCGTAGCGAGCCAAGGCCGACATGAATTATTTATGAGCGCTCTAGTGAGCGGTCATAAACACCAATTGGTCAGTGTGATAGATTGACCACAAAAAATGATTGTGCCAAGGCGGTCGGAGCAAAAAAATGATAGTTTTTTCGCCTCTTCGACTGACATATAGGCGTCCTTCATCCTTCAATTTCTGATAAATAATATACAGCTACAGTATACAGATCAGATAGTCTTTTCAATCTCGTTTAGTAAAGTATTGTATATGGTTTTATGTTAAACCGCGCCATTTTTATTATTCATTAAAAATATTCTGTAACCAGCCTCCACGGCTGATAATGTTTTCGCTAATTATAGAACTAATTTGTTCTTAATAAAATTCCTATTTTTTTCTTCTTAAAAGCCGAGTAATTGATAAGGAATAACCTTTCACCAATATTCCATATTCTCGTTATCACAACCCCGAAGCAATGCAACCAATAGATCCCGGGACAGATAAAATAATGCATCTAGAGAATGCATTCATAAAAATTAGACGATTCATTTTTCTTGCTTAGTACAATCGAAATTAAAGAAAGAACCTTAGTTTTCCACCCTCTTCCACTTTACAAATATACCACACAATATATAACATTTTATTTACGTGACTATAAATAAGACTACTATAGCAACAATAGTAAGGTTGTCATAAAGACCCCTATAGATATGCAAGTAGTTACGGAAGTAGCTCCCCTATTTTTTCGGCCCTTTCCCAATTTCCTTAAGGGTCCCTTCAATTCCATTTCTATCACGCACGACATCTCACGTAATAAGGAACCTAGTTTTTTATAAAATTTAATTTTATTTATTTATTTTATAAGGATAAAAAAGTATTGTATCCATTTAATTTCTGGAAAAAATTATTACTGTTATCGTAGATAAAATTAGCTCATAAAAATATTCAAGTCTTTCGTATCTTAATTGATTTAGTTAATTGTACAAGTCACGATTCTATTAAAAACTAACAAGAAGCATCGCTTCATGTTGTAAGAGGCACCCTAACACAATCTATATGGTGATTGATTGCGGGATTTCAATACTTCATAATTCTATACACATTTTGATTGATAACGGACGTAACATGTATGTATTAACGTACGTGAATATTTCTAAATCATACACTTCATAACTTTAATCCCTTACGGGGTAGTTCAAAGGTTGAGTTAAAAATGTAATCATAAAGTGTAGAGGGGCCTTAACCGTGATTAGGAGATACGATCACGACGAACGATTTTCGATTAAGGAGATAGTTACCGAACTTTTTGTATCTATTGCATTCCCGGAGGGGTGGGCAGAATTCCGGTGTTGGCTTGTAACTTTATCGCGTAATATTATTTATTGACTATAGTAATAAAATGAACAAGAATAAACAATTTTGTTAGTATTAGAGTTTCAATTTTCATTTAGGCTTGTGACGTCGTGAATAAGAGTGTTGTTTTTAAGTCATTCGCGAAAATAACCTAGCAAAGTTATACTTATTCATTTACATAAACTTAAAAAGTTTAATTTAACTTTTAAGTTTATTTACATAAACTCTTATTCATTAATTTATATGCAAATTTGGATAAGCACTTAAACACTAAAAGTCCCATCCTTTTCAACGATTACAGATTTAGTTAAAGAAAACAATAGGTCAGCCATGTTGTAAAATTTGGAGCTACGTAGACATAACATTTGACGGGAACAAAGGGGACAAAAGGGAACAGGTTGCAAACGGAATCTGAATTAATTATTCCATTGTTTCTTAGTCGAATTTACTATATTGTAGGATACAATGCACGCGTCTTTTTATCCCTTTTAGGGTGGACGTTATGTAGACATTTTCGGTTACCGTTAGTATAACTACCGGGGTAGTTGATTAATACTTATATGGAATGTTAGGAACGAGTGATTCATACTTCGCAGTTCACAGAAACTGCCTGGTACCAATCTAGGGGAATACAACACAGTTTATGGTTTAGTATTAGTTTCTCCCGTGCTAGACTGGGACGCAAATGCAAAATAACTGCCGTTCTTTCTGGCATGTCGTAGGAGGCGACTAAGGGACGAAGGGTCAATGGAATCTGTGTTATTGTCTCTCAAAAGTTCTGTCCACCCGAAACGTTCAAAGGACGTGAGTGTATATGTAACTTGTAAAGTGATTGTTTTTAGTGATAGAGAGATATACAAAGCAATATACATACAATGAATTAATAACAGATATTATCATCTCCAAGGTTCTGTCCACCCCGAAAGAGATTAGAGGCCGTGAATGTATATGCACGAGTAAGTAGGATTCAAAAGTGCAGGATTTGATGGTACATGTTATACGGATGGATTATATACGAAGGCTTTTTATGTATGTGGGTGATGTAGAAGAGAGATACCGTAAGGACGATCTTTATAATTAGATAAATGCTACCTGCTGAAACAAGGTGACATTATAAGTAATCATAATCGCCGCGTTAGTATGCGGAGGTGCATAGTTAGATGTCAATGAACTTAAAGTTGTTTGTCAGGATAGAGAAAAATGGGGATCCATAATTTCTGCATAACACTCCGAGCGTGCGTATTTTTTATGGGTGTAGATATTTCACAGAATAATAAATGTAATAATATGTACGTTATAATATCCCCTTTTCCCTACATAAGGGCTGGCAGGGTTTATGTATCCCCATTTTTCCCTATCAAGGCAAACCACTTTCACTTCGACATACATACAACTCATACACACTTTACGTTTATGTGTACTCCATACGTTACACAATTATTCAATACACCTAAAATATCAATGTTATTTTATATATCTCAGTACAGTACACAATGAACACTACAATATATGATTTTATCTCAACGCTACAATATTTGATTTAGCGCGTCCCGTGTGCCACAAATCGATATTCCCTTGACCCTTAGGGGCCTATTGGAAGGACCTCCCGCTGAATCAATCTAATAGTGGACACCCTACATATCTAGTTCAAATTGCTTGTTCCGGTATCGAATCTTGAGTGAGATAGGATATATAATAAACACTTCACAACTATTTTTACTAGAACCTGAAGCAAGTACTGAAAGCAACTAGTAAGTAAGTTATGTCCTTATAGAACTCAATTACGGCATGCTGAGAGGAAAACAGCTGGTTACATTATGACTGTACTTGAAATAATATTAACTATGTACTCATCTAAAGTGAAAGATATTAAATAGATATTGAAATAAAATAATTCTGCTACATTTACAATGCACTCGGGATAATATTATCTTAAGCGAACGGTTTATACATACACATTCATTAGTCAATAAGACATATGACAGTCAGATACACGCCATATAGAAAAAGGGTCACATTAAAAATACCTATAACCGCCGAGTGTGTATGAGAGTCAATGAAGCGAAAGTGTTTTGTCAGGATCAGGACTGATGGGAATCCGTGATCTGGCTACCCATCTATAGGGAATCAAACATGATTTGTATGTATCGTTATTAGTAAATAGTTTTATCATACACATAGACAGATATTTTTTAGGCAGCTTTGAGTCCCAAATTAGCACGGGACTAGCACAACATGCCTATGCGTGAGTTAGTGCAGTTAGTGACTATGAAAAGTATTTCGCGGATTCCCGTCTGCATGCCAACTCTTTGTAGAAAAACTTTTTCTTTATTTACACTGTGCTAGCTATTCTATTTACATACATACTCTCACATACATAAGTTCCAAACATGACCCCTTGGTGCTTTTGTACGTTGTTATGGACACTATAATTTGTTGCCATATAGACAAACGAATTCATGACCATTAATGCGGTGTAGTCAAAGGTTCGGGTGTCCATATCCGCAATTGCGGAGACAGTCATTCTATGGCCATATCGAACTCAAACCATATCATGGAGTAAAATAATACATGGCTTCACAATCTCATTACGGATGATAAAAATGACCAAAGAGGTTTAATTAACCAAAGAGGTTTATTTAATGTATCCAAGGCGTGAGGTATGTGAGAAAATGTATATGTATTATAATATTAGGAATGCTATCGACCTTTCTTCATACCTAGAAGAAAAGAAGCTAAACAATTGACAGTTTGCGAAAGTGGTAACTTTAGAAGCAGACGTTTTTTGCGACACCAAGACGTTTCGCGATCTGTCAAACTAACGTTAGCAAACAAGTAGGTAACCGTATAGTCCACTCGAGGAGAGTTGGTAACCCTAGACGCGGCTGCAAGCGCCTTAAGAGCGTGCTCATATTACGTCGCACACTTAACTAAGTTAGGAAAATGTCAACGAGAAACGTCGCGGTTTCCCTTTTAAACCCGTTACGGTTAAGTGCACGCGTTAGTGCGAGAAAACTAAAAATAAAAGTAATAATTATATAAAGGTCTGTCTCTGTAAACAGATTTACTAGTTGTCACTTTGGATTCTTGCTAGCTGGTGAAATGAAAACTGAGAAATGCTCTAAATACAAATATAGTCATTAAAGACGAGCCCTAAAAGGTTAAATGACGTGGTGTTTGGAACTTAATAGAATTAAATCAGCTGCCTTCTTTCCAACTTATCACAAAATGTGATGATTGATTACAAGTAAAGAATTCTTAGGTCACAGAATAGCCTCTTTTATATTTCTATGAAATAAAATGATATGAAACCACAACATACTGGAAATAACACCATAAAAACCAAAGAACACATAAAGCAACTGGTGGCATCTTGGTATAATCCCTTACCAGAATCCCAATATAACAAATATTACTAGTTACTACGACTATTAATAGAAAAAAAATAATCCTAGACTCACTTAGGCGCTGGCTCTCCCTCCGCCTCGCATTCTATAACAAATGGCTTGTCTGTCTCTCCTTTTTGTGCCACTTGGAACAGCAACTCTTCAACTGTCGGCTGCTTCACTATCCGCGGTGGTGATGTCACTGTAGAGACAACAGTTTCGGTTAGTGTACAGGTTTTTGTATGTTAATATAAGTTTCGGTTGAACATGGGTACAAATGCAAGTGAGGTGAGTTTATATGCTATAGGTTGTTGTGTCATGTGCTATAGGCAGTTAAGAGCTCATAGTTGTTATAAATGGCAACTTTAAAGCTTCAAAGTAAGTATAAATATAGATTGCATGACTTATCAGGAATAATAATTCTATTACATATATTGTTTGAAGAAATTTTAAATACCAATCAACAAGAATATGTAAGCTTTTCCTGTATTCCCTCACTAAAACTAACAAAGAGAAATGGAAAACTAATCTCTAGTCTCCTTATAAAACATCTAAAATTGAATAATCATGATAATCTGCAATTTTTCTTATTACTTTCATCTAAGCTACACATATGAATGTGAAATAAAAACAGAGCATAGATAGATGTGGTTATCACATTTCTCTCAAAAATAGTAAAGGTGTGTGAACTGTAGATTGCGCAATAAGTGTTAATAAAACAACAACATAACGTATTTGTCCTATGTTTGTATGAGATTGAAAAGCATATTTGAAGACACTAAAACTAAACTTCACTAGTTAAGTGAACGAAATAATGAATATAGAATTTTTGCTATAAAACACTAATTAACTTAATCACGGTAACTATAATTAAGCCATTATAATAAGCCAGATGTAACATTAAATGAACCATATAAAAATGAGAAATTAACCATATCAATGAAATATTATAATTCTAATTAACAGAACACTCTGAAGGTGACCCATTAAATTGGTTTTAGCAGTTGAGTGTCCTATGATATATCTACATAGGTATTTATTAACTCAAACCCTCCTTTCAATAAAAATATGTATAGAATATTTAAAAAACTAAATCTGCATGAGATTAAACATCAAGACTCAGAAAATGAGTTAATTTTTGTCTCTGAGTTCATCAAATGTATAAATAAAGCTTCTGAGTGTTAAAACACATTTCTATGAACTGATGTACTCATAATGCACTCGAGTCACAAGGCCAAAACAATCACAAATGCCTAACAATTCATAAGATCAAAAACATCTTCTAAACAGACGGCTTTTAATACAAAGTATTTAAATATTAAAACAAACATTGTTTTAAAATATTTGTGTGAAACAAATTAAAACAAAAACAAATGAACTATGTCAGTATAAGATGTGGGAAATATGTATCTTTCTAGAGCTTTAAATATTAGTGAATTAAATTTCTTACAAAATAAAATTAATTATTGAGTTAGGTTTGACCTATTTAGCTCAGAGACTATATGCAGTAAGATTCCTATTGAAGACTAACATTAAATTGTTGTTGTAAATTTGAATACTTATCGATCAAAATGTTACGATTAATGATAAAGGTACAATTATATTCAAATCTGGTGTCGTTTCTTATATATTTTAGTGTTTAATTAGTGTTAGATTCCGGTTAAGCGTACGTAAGTATGCAAAGGCTAAACCTTAGTGGAAATACTAGTTCTAAGCTGTGTACATGTTGGAAATAACAGAAACAACGTTTCATTACTAGTTTTTCTCCGATTACGAGAAGAAACATCAGTGTTAGATGTGCAAACAGGAGTCTTTGACTTATAACGTAAACATAGGCTACTTACGTAGTGCCGCAGCGTGACAAATGAGTGCAGCCAGGCACACTAATCTACTTCCTGCACCCATTTCTTCTTCCTAAGATCTAAAAATGAAGAATAATCACTTTATTCACAAATCACGACACATGTTCACTCGATGACCTAATACCAGCACAGCACGGTTCGGGTACCAATGACAACACCCACTAAAAATAGCAACATCCAAGCTCACTAATTTAAACCACTGTTATGACACAATACACAACTGGATGACCTAAAAACGCCATGAAAACTATTAATTCAATCAAAGAAAACTGTTTGACTGAATTTTCCCTTTGAAATCGAGATAAATAAGTTTCTGTTTGGGCCTCGGTAAATCGATATTCCCGTTAAAAGGCGACTTTGGATATATAGGCGCGATTTTCATGAATACAAATAATCTTATTTTGTAAAAGGATATTTACCTAACGCTTAGAATTATAACAAACACATTGCATTTGAGAAAACTTAAAATATTAAATGTTAATAAGCGGGGTCTACGACAACAGATTCTCGTGCTTTTGTCAATTTGTCAGCAACTCGTTCAAACTAGTCGTTCGTTCACTCTTTTTTAACCGTTCCGCATCCGTTCAATTAGTGACGGGGTAAATAAAAAAAGAAAAAGCTCTCAAAATTTTGCGTCCTGCTGTGAAAAATTATATTCTTTTCCGAATATTATTGTAAGAGATGTCAAAGGATATTAGGTGTTGTCTTATGTATAACGTAAAAGTTTGAAAGCTTAAGGATTAGAGTTAAATAGGCGATGGACTAGAAATTATGTTATGTAATCACAAAACTCTCAAACCCTAAAAAGAAATTAATGCTAAAGGTAATCAAAGAAAAAATTAGGTTCGGGACATAGAACTTGCTATATGCATTACAGTGGAAAGATACGACACCAATTATCTCAATCCCACACTCTGCTTCTGCATTCCACTATGGTCGTTAATAATATATGCTATACGTGTATTATTGTAGCATATATTTAAGTAGTGGAAAAAAGTATATATTTGTGAAATATACGTTGAGTAGTAGTATTAGTAACACAAGTCTCTAAAATTGAACTTACCAAGGGGCTAGTTTAATTGGGATAATAGTGTCTCAAATATTATTGTTACTTGTCTGATCTCTCAACACGTTAGTGTTGGTACGTACATACAAATACTCTCACGTTCTTTAATTCCTTTCGGGGTAGACAGAACCTCGGGGATCTAATATATACTTTAAGAATAAATAGTGGAGTAGTGATGTCTTATGGAATATTGGTGACTGCTTGTTAGCCATCGCCCAATAGATCCCATTTGCCCTTAATTCCTTTATACGACTTGCCGGGATGAACGGCAGCTTGTTGAAATTCTTTTTACAGGTTAGGTATGAGCCACTCAAAGTTCACTAGATAGTGTAATATATAGTTAACCATATACAGGCACTGGATATTATCTAGCCTTACGATGTTACTTTAAATTCATCTTCATTCACTTCCACTTGTTCATTCTTTGGTACATGTCAGAGCCGAGATTTGAACCTAGGAGCGCTTATAAGAAGTCCGAGGTTTTACGTACTAGGTTACAGCCGTAAATGATAATTATAAAATTAACCAATATACATTATACGTCAATTATACAAAACCGTTAGGTATTTATTCCTATCAATTATCTATGTTTTAGTAGAAATAAACATTCTCGGTCTTATGCGGGGTAGTCTGAACTTCAGTATCGATCTCCGATACTGCAGCATTAGAAAATATACATAGGAGTAAATTGGATCATGATAGAACCCTTCTCCTTGCGTAGGCAGGCAGAGTAATGGTCGTCAGCTATTGTACTAATAGTGTTGGGAGATATATAGTGTAGTATAGTAGAATAGCACTAGACAAATAATATAACATACGTATACATCACGCCTGAGAAGTAGGCAGAGATCTGACAAACCACTTTCGCTTCATTGACACTCATACGCACTCGGCGGTTTTAGGTACTTCTAACGATAATGATATAAGTAGGTTAAATAAACATAAAATACACTTTATAGTCTCTTGCGGTGTAGTCAGAGGTAAGCGAGACCATCTGCATTCATAATTATTGCGAAGTAATCGTAGCATCATCAAACCCACGAGTTTCAAGATAGTCAGCATCTAACATTTCACCTTGTAATGGTACTGATTATTGGATATTCCGAAGTATGTAGAGGTTACGATGTATTTCCTTAAAGCCGTAACAGCTTGTAAGATTAAATAAAATAAATAATAGATGTAATTTGTAAACACACATTTATTTGGCGACTAGGTAACATCATTCATACATCACTACTTTCATAATTAACAAGATAATGGCATCTTAACCTAGACACATGTTTACACAATTGCAAGGCAAATTCCCTTTTCAAATGTAAAAACGCTAAAATCAGCGAGAGATCTAACAGAATAAACGCTTCACCGTCTATTCTTTCTTCCTTTAACTTATTCGCTATAAATTTACAGTCTGTACTACTGAGGTACTTGTGGACATCATCAACCGACCATTGCATAGGATTATGCGACAGTTTGAGGTCACCTTTAGTCCATTCAATGGCGGACTCGAACATATTATCGCTCGGTTTCGGATCGTTACTTTTAAACTTCAATTTCTTCAGTTCCGGTTCCTCCGCATCTGACACATCCGAAATGTGTTTCCCATCCCTAGAGTTCGTGCTTCCGCTGTCAACTTCAGAGTCTGTGTAATTGTAGGTACGTTTTTTCGCGCACGTATTATTGTATATCGTTTCAACGTCTTTCTTGTTCCAATGCGCTTCCTTCATTTGAAGAGCGAAGTTTGGCAGTTTAGCTCCTCTAGTTTTCATTTTGGTTTGCGTCTGTTGCTTTTCTTTGAGTCTTTGGCTTCGTTTGTATTCGCTGGTGGGTGAGTTTGGTCTGGATTCGCTAGGGGGCGTTGATTCGGGGCTCTGTTCACTCTCGGCGCCTGAGTCGTTACCTTCTCTGTTGTTCTCTTTCTTTTCTTGCGTTTTCTTCTTCTTCCGCTTCACGCTTCCTTTCGGTCGGCCTCTTCTTTCAACTAGGGGCGGATTATCTGGAAATAACAATATTTATTAGTTATAATATTTTTCTTAAAAACCGATAGCTACGTATATGGGCACATTATATGTATTATGAATCTTATTGTAGTTAAAAGTTTAGCACAAGACCCTAGCTAATTTTACTTTTTGAAGTGCTGGGATCCTGTAAAAATAAGGAGATATTTGAGACATTCCAAAGTTTCATGAAATTTAGGAAACTGCATGATTTACAAACCTTTTGTTTAATCATCTGAAACTACTGAATTATAAAAATATTATCCATGTACAATAAAACCTAAAAAGTTTAGCACAAGACCCTAGCTAATTTTACTTTTTGAAGTGCTGGAATACTCCATCAGACAAATTGGAAGAAGGATCATATATGAAAATATTAGTACCAGCTTTAACTATTATTTATACATTATAACATTGTACACGGCGACACAGAACACCAACTGTCACAATACCCATTATTCACTGGCCTTGCTTACTTCAACTCCACAATCTCAACAACAGCACATATACATCTGAAACCCTAGTCATTATTTCACTTATTAAGTACGAGTATACTTACGGAACTTAGATTTCTCAGTTTGCTGGCAGTTAGCAGGGCAGGAGTCTGTATGCTCATTAGGCCCGAAGAGATTGGGACAGGCGTTCAACCGTGAACAGATCAAGCGACAAAAACTGGGTACCTTCTCTAGAGTATTAGCTATTGGTATGTACGCGTGATATGTACTGCTTTTTAACCTGGAAAGTAAAGAGGAAAATATTTTTATAAATTTGTAATATAAAAAAAAAGTACATTGGTGTTTCAGTAGTTCTAATCTGTGGCGCATATAATTTAATTTTAGTAATTCAGGCAACCTATCCACCAAATCTCAAATAATGCTATATAGTTATGAAATTCGTTTGATGCACCATTCATTTTCGTTACTTTATATTACATAAATATAAATTCTCGTCCTTAACCCCTTTTAGGGTGGAGAAAACCTTGGAGGTATGAAAACATTTCACTTATTTTTATATTATTGGTGACGGGTTGCTTGCCCCTCACCATATAAATTCCATTTACTTCTCGTCCCTTAGTCACCTCCTACGACATGCCGGGAAGAACGTCAGTCAGTTAGCATTCTTTTTTCATCTATAAGCACGTGACAATTACTTACTTCGCTTTGAGCATTTCCAAGCGCATCCCCTCTTGATCGTCCGCCTGGCTTTCCGACTCCCAATCTCTGAGCACTTTAGCCGGCTTATAGGAGGCCGAAATGATCTTATTCAGCACCTCTTTTAGCACTAACGACAACGGCCCCGGTCCCACATGCTTCGGTAACTGGGACAGCTTATTCCTAGATATATACGGACCGGAATAGCACTTGTAGTTGAAATATATCTTGTCACACCACTCTTCTGTTTGTATTTTACGTTTCTCTTCCTTTAGTTCTACGTTAGGCTTCGTATCTGGCACGTGGAGTTCGAATTCGTTAGTATCGCACCATCCTACGGGGAACAGCATGTCGCTTTTGTGTGCGTACCAGCATTTTTCGCCGATAGGCAAGAGTTCTACGCAAACCATGTGGTCGGCTAAAGCTACGATGGTACCGACGTGAATTTCTGCGTCGTTTAACGGGTTTACAGCTTCTAGTTTCATGTTTAGACGCAGACCTGTAAGATGATATAATTATGTGATGTAAATTTATGTTAATAACGAAAAGATTCTCTGAATTTACAATTCTAGTAACGTATATATAGAAAAAGGTTCGTACATTCTTTGGCTTCAAACTTTTATTCCAAATTTCGTCACTTTTAATTACGACAAAGTAACAAAAAAAATAAGGTATCTCTAATATCTAAATTAAGGCCCCCTAAAATAAGTCACATTTAAGTCATTGTTGGAGACAAACATGAATGACCTTTGGTGATGCAAGAAACCAAATGGCTCCTTTCTAATCATATAGAAAATTACATGTAGCTTCAATACTCACCATCCAACCCAACTTTACTCGCAAAGCAGTATTCAGGCGCCGGCACCGACGACGTCATACTCAGATACTCATCCCAATCAAAGTTGCCTTCTTTCCAAACCTTCGGACTTTGAAACGGGACCCCATTCTTCTCTGCCCACCCCATAGGGTATATGTAGGGATGATGGGCATCACACATCCATGCCATCTTCGAGTCTTCATAGTCTTGGCTATGGTCATCAATGACCACGAGGAAGTAGAAGTTGTTGAACACTTTGCTCACGGTAGCTGGGTGGACGGTTTGTCTGGTCACTGGGTCTAGGGCCTCTAGCTTCATGCCGATTGTGAAGCTGTGGACCTCGAGGTCTGAATGGTTGGCCTGGAGACACAAATTGAGGCAGTTACTTGGTGGATCAGATCAGACAAACTATCTCATCTTATTACGTAACATAATTATATCAGACAGCTTATTCATAGGTCTAGTTTGAGATTGCAATGTTCATTTTGATACAATAATGTGGTGTATTGCAACTTTTAACACCAAAAACAATTTCATGACCGATATAGTGTCGGCTTGTACAAGCACTGTTTTATTTTCTCAGCAAATTCACAAAGTTCTTGCACTAAATACTCACACTACTCCGGAAATTTGGAAACAATAGATAACCATCTCAAACATCTACGAGACTTTCGTATTGGATAACATGGGTAGTTTCTGCCTACCTCTTAAAGAGATACGGTCCCAATATGGTTCCATGTGTAACTTACCAGAAAGAGATCGCCTGGAGTTGGCTCCTTTATTGACTCTTCTGTGCTGAGTCTAAGTTGTGCACTTAGTTTGTTCTTACAAGAAAACTTGTTCACTTTGCTTGGATACTTGAACTGCCATGGGGATCCTGTAAAAATAAGGAGATATTTGAGACATTCCAAAGTTTCATGAAATTTAGGAAACTGGACGATTTCCAAACATTTTGTTTAATCATCTGAAACTACTGAATTATAATAATATTATCCATGTACAATAAAACCTCATCCTTCTTAACTTTAGTCTCAAATTATGAGAGGTGTCTTTGACACTTGCATTCACATTGTTACCTGTTGTTTATAATGCAACTGCATTATTGTTTGAACACTCTAGCAATGTCAGTAATATAATGGTGGTAAACAAGAAATATGATTGTGGCATACCCTTGGGGAGTCCATCAGTGGTTTGATACAGGCTGATTGATTAAACCAAGACATAAGGCTTGTATAGTTTGGTATGTAAGATGGATATTACAGAGAGCACATACACACCTTTATTAGTAACATATCCAAACGGACTAATCCGTTGGTTGGAGAAGAATATCCAGAAATTAGGCAGGTCTTCCTCAGCACCATCATATTTGAGCAGGAGTCTACCACCAATGTTTTCCGTTATCTGAAAATAGAATATAAGTTAATTTTATTAAGGGACTTGGGTTCAATCACCACAGGATGCTTGTATCAATAGACAGTTTTGAAAGTTAAACATTAAATTAAGTTAAACATTAAATATTTTTTACATATGTATTTCCAAAGACAATCTAATTGACAATGCTGTACACCAGACTCAGTGCAATGTGGAAGAAAAATTTAGTATAACCAACTTCCTTATGAGACGTGGCCAAATGACTGGATAAAGTAATTTGATACCAAAATTTATGGATAATTCAATCATTAAGTTAAAAGTGATGAAGAATAAAATATCAGACTAAAAATAAATGTATATCAATGAATGAATGTCAGTATATGTATGTAGAAGAATCACTTAATATATGAGTGTCAATAAAGCGAAAGTGGTCTATCAGGATCAGGACAAATGGGCATCTGTGATTTCTGCCTATCCCTCTGCAGGGAATCAGGCATGACATGTATGTATGTAAGCATTACATCAATAATTCTTACCGTAGCAATCCAATACTTGTATGGATCCAGTAGGTTCTGAACTTCCACCTTCATTCCTGGCGAGATTCTATCAATGGGAGACAGCCCCTTATTATTCAAAGCCTCTATTGACACTGACACACCATTTAAGAGTGTTTCCTGCATGATTTCTATGATTCTGTCCCCATAGACTTTGTTGATTTCCTCTGGCGGTTCTACCTGTTCATCGTACTTGCCACACCAGCCTAGTGGATGGACTTTTGTGTTGGTTAGGTCGCACCAGAAGTCTTCTTGGGCCCCTGAGGAACATTAAAGTTATTATAAGTATTAATTATGGACTAAGATATATTTTGTAAGATTGATGATAGTGGCCAGGCAATTTCGAAAACGTTAATTCTGTTTGTTGTAATCTCTATTGTTTTATTTTGTATCTACTTGATACAATATAAAACAAATATTTAGCATTATTTTTAAATGTTGTGCATTGTCTAACAATAATTAGGTATAAGTGTACTTCTAGGCATTTCTGAACTCTACCAAATCTATCTCTACAATGTTGTTGGAATATTGGTGAGAGTTTGCTAGCCTATTGCCTAATGCATTCCATTTACCATTAGTTTCTGCAAGACAAACCATGACCTAACTTAACTTTTATCTATACTAAACCCAATGTATTAATTTTAAATACACACCAATGAACTTGATGCGCAGCAAATGTCCACAGACCATGGTGATCTGGGCAATCCAGTACACATCTGGATTGTTCTTGTGACACACTTCCAGTAGCATGCCTTTCTTGATGCCATTGAAGAGACTCGATTCCACCTGTTAAGGGAAGATATTTAATAAATAATGCTTTGGTATAGTAATTAAACATATTTCACAATAAGGGTAAATTTTTATTATATAAATTATTGATAAAATAATAATACCAAACTTCACATTTAAATAGAAATAAGCTAGTGGATGATTGAGTCTATGGGTAAATGTAATTTTAAGTCTATGGGTAAAAGTTTAGTGCAATAATACATTAGCACAATGCAAAAAATCTCTGAGGCAGGAGATTCTTGTTTGTCATTCTCTAAGCTAGTGCTTTCACCAATGGTAAAGTCATAGTTGTAAGTGAATAAATAAATTTTCAATATGTCTTGATGCACAATGTGTTTACTATTGTGTAACTACTTATAATGAATAAAAAAAATAGAAATTTTTATATTTTAATAATTTATAGTCGCCTTATCTTTTTGATGTATGGCTAGAAAAATAAATTGATATAAAAAAATACTATTACACAAAATCCATTCTATTAGCAACAAATATTGCATATCAAAGGCCACCTGATATGTGGCAATTGTTATGTAGTGAACCTAGGAAATATTATGTCTCCAAGGTTGTTCCGCCCAACAGTCATAAAAGGGTATAAGTAAACATAAATAGACTGTTCTTCTTGGATTATTATAACATAAACTCTTAGCTTCAAGGTTACATTCACTTTTTTGGAGAAGCTAAAGATGATGCATGTATAGTTACATAATAATAAAGAAACTATTAATATATGTTATGAATAATTTAATCAACAGTCAATCACCCAATGAATCTAGAATTATTTACTAAACTTAGTGGTTTTTTTTTATTCAAATATTTTTTTGTTATGAATGAAAAATCACCAGTCTATCTATGCATCTAGAATTATTTACTAAGCTAAAGGTTTTTTTTTAAATCCAATTATTTAAACTATACGGAGATGAATAACTCCTCTAACAGCCAGTTATATTCTTTTATTTTAGTCCTAGCATAATAAGTATAAGCAATAAAGATGTCTACCTATATGTATGTATTAAAATACTTTTAAATTAAGATATTATATTAACCTATTGTATAAATTCATCATTTATAATAGAAAGAAAAATATATATTATTATAAAAGATATTGTTAATTTATGTTATGACTTATGACTCATTATTGCCATTGAATGCTTGGGCCCACTCACATTCTATTGTCATGTGAAGTGCTTTTTAAAGTCTGCTGTTAATTATTTTTCTTATATTTTTGAATTAATAAACATTTTTTTATTTATATTAAACATTATTTGGTAAAATATATGAAAATTACAGTTTTGTATATTTGAGTCACAATATCTTAAATTTAAAGTAGAATTCCAATAAATAATAATCACCTAATATAAAATACAATCAAAACTTGAATAATAAAGAAGAAAACAATACATGACAGAATCCAAGAAACATGTTAAGTATCCTTGTAAGTAAATAAAGCAATTAAGATAATGATTTAGTAATAAACCTTTTCTAGCCCATTAACTTGAAATAACTTTCCAAGATTAAGTAAATATAAAATTGAATTTCATTTCTAGTTACGAAATCGATTGTAACAAAAGACTGCAACAAAATGTGATTTGCAATATTCTTTTTGTTATTCCAACATCTATTAATAAACTATAAAAAAGCACAAAAGGCAACATATTGACTGTTTATATTTTAGAATTATTAATAATTTGTTTTTAAGTTTAGTGTATGCGAAATTGGAACTGGAAATATATGACATACGTAATCTGAATTAAATTCGAAAGTAAAATATAATTTGGGATGCGATGTATGTATTATTTTCTTAAGTCGTTGCATAAGTTTAACAGTTAATAAAAGGAAGCCAATTATTCAAATAACGTGTGCAACTATTTTAAAATTATATTTCTCAATTTCTAAACGAAAGTAATAATATAAGTTGAGTAATTTATAATTACAAATTTATCTTAAGCAATAATCACTTGTTATTTTACTTACATGTGAAAATAACTCTTCAGGTACTTGTTCACTTTTCGTCGCTGCTAAATATCCGTGCCAATCAAACGTTGCCATTTTTACTAATTTTCTAACACAATTTAATATTTTAAATTCACTAGAACATGATTATTAAAAAGTTAAAAATAACAGCGAAAGTCAACGAAACTTGCAAGTTGCAGGCTCAGATTGATGAATGATTGACATTGAATTGAATGAACCAAAGCGTTCAGTCAGACTCAAGTGGTCGCTATACACTCCATATTGTTCATTTCCGGTTTGACCAATCTATATATCTATTATGCTTTTTTACACTAAAAGAAAAATGAATAAGGATTAACCTAATTTTAGATAAACTTCTAAATAAAAGGGAATTGTGGAATATAAAATAGGCTTTTTTGATCTCTTACAAATATATGAAGCCAAAATGAATATACCAAAATATTTTTTTAATATTCGTAGACTTCTCATAAAATTGTTGTTGACGGCTGTGATATCAACGAAACCTTCACCCCTTCTTGTTTTTTACTTGCTTAAAGATATAACTAAGATATTTATTGACTTATAATGAATTTGGTTATAGTACAAAGGGATATAATTCCGTGATTGGTATGTCACTTAACCTGTATAAGTACTGTTTTTTTCAATGTATCAAAGATAAATATTTACTGACCCTACACCAGGACTGGGCTAGGTACATCTTTCATAAATTTCTAATCAAATTCGTACGAAGATATATGTAATGTGAGTGCAGCATAAACCGAAGCTTTCTAACAACTATATCGATGATGTCAGTACTCCGAACAAAATAATGTCAGTCATAAAGATAGTTTTTTGTGTTCTGTGCTCTGTGTTGTAGTGTTTTTGTGTGTCATCTCTTCAGTCAACCGAGGTTTTGTGATTGTGTTTCCTATAATAGTAAAATTGGAATAAGTGTTTTACATGGTTCAAGTAGTTTTATGACCTAAAACAATAAAGTGCTAAGGAACAGTGTCTGATCATTATGTGAATACAATTTCACGCCCCTAAAATTGTTGCAACATCGTCTGCAGTCTACTCGTATTGACGTCAATCATGATGGATCGCTACACGAGCAGTTTCTTCAGGCCGACCCGTTTATCGGCGTCCAACGGGAGTGATGACGAAGGCTGCATGCTCTTGAACACTTCCCAAAATGTGATCATAACAGGAGCTTACAATGGAATTCCCCAGACGCTAATTCTCAACTTGATCAGTTGGTTTTGCCTTATTATATTGTTTACGGTGCTGCGACGGACGGCCTGGAACTATGGCCGTATGGCGCTGGTCCAACGGTCCAAGAATCGGTGGACTGATATATTCTACAGAGGCAGATCTGGTGAAGCACTGGTGGAACGAAGATCCAGCACGGATGAAACTGCCAGCATAGACGAAGGGTTCTTCATGTGGTTACCAGCAGTCTTTCGGTTGACAAGGAACCAAATCTTGTCTAAATGTGGTCCTGATGCAGTACATTACCTGTCATTCCAACGCCATATGATTACTGTGATGTTCATAATAACCCTGGTTTCTATTGGAATAATTTTGCCAATCAACTTTCAAGGGACTAATTTGAATGTAGACACTAGTACGTTCAGTAGAACTACTCTATCAAACTTGAACGGTCGATCGTCTTGGCTATGGGTGCATACATTGTTCAGTATCGCATTTTTGCCTCTTGCGGTGCTTATCATGAGACGGTGTACTGGCAGGAAGCCCGTTCCAAACTGCTTGACTGGCACAATTATGATCACCAACATCCCAAGACCGGACAGAAGTGAAAGCACAATCAGATCTGTGTTCCAGCATAATTTCCCTCACATCCAAATTGTAGACCTGCGCCTTGCCTACAGAGTTAACCAGTTGACTGAACTACAAGAACAGAAGGACATGGTGACCCAAGCTTTGCTGTACAGTGATAATTACTACAGGAAAACTGGAAAAAGAATAGTGGTAAGACCCAACAGAATTTGTGGACCTGAAGTAGACGCCATAGAGTATTATTCAACAGAAGAAAAAAGATTGAAGGATGAGGCAAAACGCTGTAGGGCCATGGTTTTAAGTGATCCCTTAGGTATCGCATTCGTCACGTTGCCTTCTTATCAGTTAGCCGAACATGTCATTAACCAGTTTAAACTGCAACGTGGCTGGGTCCTGTCTCATGCCACAAACCCTCATGACATAGTCTGGGAAAACCTTAGCATCCAACCAGGTGTGTGGTACATCAAAGCTATAGTTGTGAACTTCTTCCTCTTTATTGTTCTGTTCTTCCTAACAACCCCTGCAATTGTGGTGAATCTTATCAACACCATGATTGTGAAATCTGAGAATCAGAGTAGAATAAGCAGTGTCATTTTTGAGTTTCTCCCCACCCTTCTCTTGTGGACGATGGCAGCGATAATGCCGGCCATTGTTGCCTTCTCTGACAAGTTCCTTTCCCACTGGACCAAGTCTCAGCAGAACTACTCCATAATGACCAAAACTGTGTCTTTCTTGCTCTTAATGACCTTGATTCTGCCGTCCTTAGGGCTGGCTAGTGCCGAAGCGTTCGTCACGTGGACTTTGCACCACGAAAACGATACGATGCGCTGGGACTGCGTCTTCTTGCCCGACAAAGGCGCGTTTTTCGTCAATTACGTCATAACTTCCAGTTTCATCGGTACCTCGTTGGAGCTGATCCGTTTTCCGGAGCTTTTCCTCTACATCTGGTATCTGTTGCAATCCAAATCCAAGGCCGAAAAGAGTTACGTGAAGAAAGCTATCCTGTACGAGTTTCCTTTCGGCGTACACTATGCGTGGAGTATCGCAATCTTTTCGATCACTATGGTCTACAGTTTGGCCTGTCCCCTAATAGCTCCATTTGGTCTGATCTACCTTCTCTTTAAGCACGTGGGTGACAAGCACAACCTCTATTTCGCTTATGGTCCGAGCGACATGAGCGGGGTGGGCGGTGGAAGGATCCATTCCACTGCAGTGAGCCTAATCCGTTTCTCCGTGTTGCTTTTGCTAGTAAACATGGCGGCGTGGGCAGGTCTGCGGTCTGGTTTCGAGGCGCGAACCATAATTCTGATTATAGCCTCGGTGATAGCGTTGGGAACGTTCCTGCTTTTGAGTCCGTTCCCTAGTTGCACGCCTCCGTTGCCTCTGCAAGAAGAGTCCTCAGTGAGGTTCCCGGAGTATGTGGCCCCCGTGCTATTGAAGCCCATAGATACGCCCCTCAGTTCCACGCCGACCACGCCGGACTATGGTGCATCGTCACCCGTCACCCCGACGAATTACAATGAACCCATAAATATTTAAGCATTCCTTACTCAGAGAAGGCTAAATTTTGCAACTTATAGAATAGGTTTTTAGTATTTTATTTAAAGCATCGTTAGGCATGGATAGTGTCCTCACTGCTGTTGGATGTAAATATTGTGTCGATAAAAAGTAATTTAGTAAGCGTCGATAAGATACTTTAAAGTTCTAATTATTTTAATGCCCATATAAATCAACCGATTGTTATCGATAAGCCTGGATAACGTCGATGGCGGAGCTCCAAATTCAGACATCGATATCGCAAACTAGGTTTTCTTTTGCTAGGTATATTACGTAGTTTTGTATGCGTACTTTATTTTTTTTAGACAATTTATATTTTGTTCAGTTTTGATAATAGCTTTTAAATGCCAGGGTTTATAGGAATCGTGTGATGAGTGATATTAATACCAAATAAGTCGATGAGTCATCATGCGAGTGTTACATCTACGCCTGTGGAATTCACGTGTGCTAATGAATTCAAAATGTAATCGATACTTCGTTCCGACCAATTCGTCATCAGTAGATAATCAGCATAAAATATTCTTAATTGAACATTGTACTATTTTCTGAGTTTTGTTTACAAACGTTCGGAAAACAACGTGTCGTTAGAAATAATCAGTCCTATGTTTTTATCCCTCTTTTCTTGTATACTTTTGTTTCATTCTTTAGTAACATAATTACAAAAATTACTGTAAATTTTCACACTAATACGTAAATACATGTAGAATGTAATAAAATCAACATACAATTTATGATTATATCAGTAATTATAATAGAGACAAACCTTGTACAACACAGTTCTGTATATCGAAAAAAGGAACGAATGCATCTTTATGAATAAGTACACGTTTTTGATAGAATGCAATATAAAGCAACCATAGAATCGTCAATTTTTATAAGGATTACAGAGGAAACACTGTCTACTTAAAAAATAACACTTATCAGTCAGTACACTTCAATTGGAGTCAAAACAAAGATAAATGAATGACACGATGGCAAACGTACCTTTTGATACATATTTTACAAGATTCAAGTTAGAGAAACTTAGATAATTGTAATTTAAGATGAGCATAGTTGACAGTATACTTGTACGTATTAATATATCTATTTGTTGTTATTTTTAGCATTATATGATTTTGTATACTTGAGATTATTGTAACTAATACGCATTATTTGTAGACCTTGAGTACATATCGGCTATGACCCCAATTCCTTGTCACATATGAAATTAGCTGGTATAGATCGTTCTATTCGTTAATATGCCATCCTTTGTATCTCAATAGAATGACGAATAAAGGAAGCGACGACTGCATCAATATGTAGCTGTTAATGTGATAGAAATGGCGATACAATGACTAATGACAACTTTATCGGGAACTTAATCGAATTTCACGTTATATTGTTGATACCAGACTAATTTAAATTCAATTTAATATCTCATTACAATCGCTTTTAAAACTTTCCTTTTCCATCAGTGTTTTTAATTACGTTTTTAAAGTAGAATCTAAATACAACTAAAACTGGTTTTAAATGATAAACAAGGATGTTATAGCCATATGTACGTTTTATACATCACATTTATTGTAAACACTGGCTCACTAAAACGTCGTAAGTCTTAAAATGTTTGTTCTATCTACATACGTATTAACACAATGGTCGTATCCTTATCCTTAGTGATGGTTGAATCTGATTGAGATAAATCTATTTGATGCTGTGATTCTATTTTTAGTTGCTGTGTACGTTTTATGGAGGTAACATGTTTTGGAATTTTGTTACGTAATCCCTTTAAATGTATTTGCAATAAATACATAAGAACAGCACTTTATAGTAACGCAAATGTAAATTTAATGTATATTTTGGTTTGTTCGCTTCATAGTTATTTTTATGTACCTGATTTCTAGTGAATGTAAATAGTAAATGTCACATCAAAATTATCGGATATATAATTGCTTTTGCACTATATACTATTGAAATCATGGCAGTATTTCGGTTTTGTATACAGTTATATTTTATATTAAGTATGTACCTAATTAAAATGTATTATTTTACGAATGGTTGTTTTTATTCTTTGTTATTTGGCTACTATCCTTTCCTAGTATATTCTAGTCAGATTATAATTCTAAATCTGATAAGCAGTAAGACAATAGGAGCATGTTCTCAAGACACAATATTTTTACTCACGCCCTGTTAACCCCTACGGATTGAACAGAAGCTCGGTACATTAAGACGTGCAGTAGCGTGTCAAGCCAAGATCGAGTAGAGAACTGGCTAGCAGTACCATATGTAATCACTACATAGTATAAAACTAAGTCGCTTTCTCTGTCCCTGTGTCCCTTTGTATGCTTAAATCTTTGAAACTACGCAACGGATTTTGAAGCGGTTTTTTTTTAATAGATAGAGTGATTCAAGAGGAAGGCTTATTTGTATAATAACATCCAGTAAATAGTGGAGTAGGCTATATATTTTATACCCGTGCGAAGCCGGAGCGGGTCGCTAGTATTACATAATATTTTTTCAGTTAACTTTAACAACCTTATTAAAGCTTGATTAACATCTATAGAGTTACTGGTGTCTATCGCTAAATAGATTTTATATACGCATCGTCTCTTAGGGCGGTTTTCACCAAACTTACTAAACACGATTAAGACACGCTAATGTGGGTTAAAGAGCTTAATCACGGTTTTCTGATTTCACCGTTGCAAAAATAATCATGTTTAGGCTTAAACGTGGTTAAGGCTTAATTGGCCGATTTTCGTCAATTAAAGTCACTAACCCGGGTTAAGGCAGCTGTCAAAATATTGGGCGAATAGATTAAAAAAAATTAAAATAAACGGAATTTTTTAATGTATCATTTTTTTTATGCGTTTTTTGACATTTGCCAATGTCAAATCGCGTAAACAAAACGAAAAGAGGCGATTTCTTAACCACGATTAAATACAGCACCGTGAAATCCATTTTGCGAAAATCACAATCAACTACGAAAGTTAATTGGGATTAAGTTTAATTCTGTTTAACTAATCAGACTTTACTATGCATTCGGTGAAATCCAACCTTAGTCTCCATCTACGACATTTGGGAAAGATAACCAACTAGTTAGCATTCTTTTTATATCAGAATCCAACATGAGACTGATAGAATCAGAATTTCTACATTTATGTATCTTCCATTATCAACGAATGAATGAAAAAGCAAACAAATTTAGTCCCTAAATGCAACTCTTATCGAATAGAATGCGTATCGCATCCACAAGTACGTTTGAGTTCATAATTGAATACATTATTAACCTACATTTTCGTGTTTCAAGTAAAGAACTGGTTTTCAACTTAATAACATGCTAACGTAGGCGCGAGCGAGTTAGAAATTAGTGGTTAAATGCATTGGGATTAGTTTCAGTAGTATTCATGTTTCTGTAAGAGAATGCTGCATGGAAAAGTACCTGTCTCTACATATAACAATAGTAAGTACACGTATATGGTGATTGTTGACGGATTTGTCACGGTAGATACTGGTTATCCGGTGATATGTGGCTTTTGTGAGGTCAAGCACCTTCACGGTGTGTTTTTTCAAACCTCTGGCCACTCTAACAGGATTCAAAGTCGTGATAAACATCATAGTCTTTCTAACTGATGTCGTAAAAGGCAGTCGCTGACTGATTGAGGATTAGCTGATTGAATTAGGCTGATAATAGATATAGCTACCTTTTACAAGTAGGTAATCCATATCACAACCCATCAACTCCAAAAGAAATACTTAAAGTTACCGATAAGATGTATTCCATTAATTAACTTTTATTGTGTTACCTAATAAGAAGAATAAGTCAATGAATATAATATATTATGTATAATAATAAGGCCTAATCGTCATACGACCCTCATATGCCTAAGAATACATTAATATACATATCTAAATAAATTATGAGCACTAAGGAAACGTTTATTTCCGAGATATTAAGCGATTCGTGCAACAGAACAGAATAGCAATGACCTCGTTCAGTGCAGTCGGCCGAGCGATCTTGAAGCTGAATTTGAACTGAAGTGCTATTTCGTATACGGTCACTGGCGAGATAGAAATTGTATAAACAAACAATTGACAAATTAGAATTCACATTGTCCTGTGTTAGTCTTAGATCTAAATATGATACAACTGCCTTTCCCGTCAGCTCAAAAGAATAAGATACTAAGAGAGTAAGTAAGAGGATGAGTTATGAACGTGCATATACCAGAAGTTATACATATTATAGATTAACGTCCTTTTATTCCTTTCGAAGTGGACAGAACCTCGGATATATAATATCTGCTAGGTTGCTATTTAGCATCAATATATTTACTATATATGCATAAGTCCCACGACATTTAATGCACATAAACTTTATCAGTTAAGATAGTATAGAAATCGATCAAGGTTTTCCTATCACCCTATTAACAAAATAACCCTAAGATAACTATTGCCAAGGTCATGCTAAGCAAAATAGGAGTTAGTTACATTCTATCCCATCTCAGACAAGACCAAAACTGAAAACAATACGCACACACATAACTAGTGTAAATGCGTTTTAACTGAACTGATTATTTTGTCTATTGTTCTAAGGGCATAGACCTTTCAGGTCGTTTAACCATAGCCATTAAGTCATTGAGCTAACATCTTGAAATCATTTGCTTCAGAACCGTTATCTCAAGGAAATCTTTCAGTTCATGAAACCAATCAATTTGCTACCTATAGCAAACAAATCCGATACTAATCATTAGCTTGCGTAAATTTGTAACGAGCTCTCTTCTTCCAGACCTGTAGTACGAGGCCAGTAAGGGACTAGGGTTCAATGGTATAATCTATGGTGAAGGCGTAGTAATCTATCAGTAATACTCCATATTAATACAATGAGTTAGGTCGGGACGTTAAAATAATAAATGTTGTATCATTTATAATAGCGGCTGTAGCCCAGTGGGTAAGACCTCTGATTTTTTATGAGAAATGTCCTTGGTGCCAATCCCGGTTCTGACATGTACCAATGAATGATATCTAAATATGTGTTTATCATTTACGTACATAATTTACAGTCGCTTTCGGTAAGGGAAAACATCGTGAGGAAACCAGTCTATCCCTTGGCATAGGTAATAGCCAGAGCCTATATACAGTGATATCGCACACTATGCACGTCTATCTAGGGAACCAGGTGCTTCGAGTGACCCATACCTAACATGCCTTCGAAATTTCGAAGATGGTCACTCTAGCGTCAGACTACCCCACCACAATAAAAAATGGTGTGAGTATGTTGTATATGTTTTCGAAACTAACAAAAAGCTTTAACCAGTGGGGTCATATGTAAAAAAACAAGGTATGAAAATATACATTCACACACTTAAGTATCCTACAGACTGGTGAACAGAGAACAAAAATCCCTATTCAACTTCTAAAACATACAGCCATATCAGTAACGAACAATCTTCTAACATACACTAGCACGAGACTGCAATTACTAAATGAGCATGTTTACACTTTTTATCAGTTTAGAAAAGTACTTAATGTTTTTGTAGCTTTATTATTACGGCTACAATGACGAAATGTTACTAATCCTTATTTGCGAATGATTCACAACACGTATAGATAATAATTATACACAAACTTTTATATAATAATTATTCAAACACATACACACGTTTATATTCTTCTAAGGTTCAAAGATCACATATAGGAGTGTTATTCCGACAAATGTAGATCAATGTATGGGAGTGAGTCTAAATATTTGTCAGGATAGTTTATGATGACGTGTCTGCATGTCCGATTGGAAAGTAGAGGCGTTAGTATATGTATGATGGAGATTTGATGATAAATGGCCTATCGCCTAAAAAATCGTAAGAAAGTCCCAAATTCCTTGGTTGTTAGGCTCACAATTTTGGTGATAATGTAATCACCGCAGTGCAGCGTGAGGAGGATACGCACCTTTACATAGGTACATAGATATATTCACGCCTCTACATCCCCAACGGGATAGGCAGTGACTATCAATCGCCACCTGGAACGATCCTGACAAATCTCTCTTGATTCACTCACGCCCATTAACCTTCTCATACATTATACTTATCTCTCTCAATGAGTAATTATCAGTATCTATGAACTGCGACGGATTTATCAATTTTCACGGTCAAACGTGGGCTTTGAGTGGCCAATACACAGTGGTAGTAACGAAGCAACGGTAGATCCTGAAATCTCTAACTATCCCGAAAGGATCGTTGGTTCTGAAGCGTTTATTTTACTTAGAACAATCGTTACTTTGCAAGATAATCAAGAGTTTTATGTATTCCCTGAAATACATATTTTTTTATTCATTAATTAATAACAGCAAGCAATAGTAAATAATGTATGGCACATGGAACCCAACATTCATCAGTGGTGTCATATAGGCACAAATTATTTCATATTGGAGAAAGAGGTAAATTTCTCCTCAAAACTTTTCCTCTGCGTTCGTACTTTATTTACATCAAAACGGTATAAATATTTACAAGTACCTAAACTTATTTACATTAGTTACGAGTGCATACGCTTATCGTCAAAAGTACTTATTTCAAGAGGTAGGTAGCTAATGATATAAATCACGCCAGTAATCATCTATACAATAGGCAGAACCTTTTGACAGGTTTGGCGAGATGGATACACTTTAGTGTTCTCAATTGTCTAGTGCATGTCTGGTCCTAGTGACTGATCTGAATGATCACCTTTGCCAATCATCATCATATATTTTAATGCTAGATTTGACAAGCAATTTTTTCTTTAACGAAGGCGGTTGGTTAGAAATAATTTTATTGCCGATAGTTTCGGTCTCATTTCTCACCGAAGTTTACCATATGACTCCAACTTTATATCAACGAGCACTTTGGGATTTTGAATTTTAAGTTCACAATACATACATACATTCACGTCTCTACGTCCCTAAGGAGATAGCTTATTGTTCGTCACTTGTAATCAACCAGACAAATCTCACGTTTCACTCACACCCATTAACCTTCTCATACATGCTTCTGTTTTTCACGCTGCGTACACCCGCCTTGAGAAGAATGTTTACAATTTGATCTGAATATGTTCTACGCGGCCTACCCCGTCCCACTCTACCTTCCACTTTGGCTCTATAAATTTCTTTCGTAACCTCACAATAGGTAGAATAAAACACAAAACTTAATTCGATTTGTTTATTATTAAACAACATATTTACACTCTTACTTTGTAAATAGACATACCCTGGGAAATATTTCATGTAGCTATTACAGTTCACACTTATAAAAGAATAAAACAAGAAATGCGTAAAATTTAATGAATGTTCTATACTAATTCATCACAACCCTCATATTTATGTTAAAGTTGGTTTGAATGAGTTAGAATTGTAGGGGTTGGTAACTCTGAATCATCAGGAGATCAAAACTTGATATATTATATCTTGCATATAATGGAGTATTTTTATAGGACCAATTTACTGAAAATAAATATGTGTGATATGGAGAATTCAAAACATTACAATAAGCTTAGATGAAGCTTTTAACAAGCTTTAAACAATATCTTTATGTACGAATCAAACATTACATTCCCAGCTACTCTCTCAAGTCTTTCGGGTTTAAACCTATAAAGGCAGATTATTACAAAGACAAGATTGCTATAACGCAAGAAATCATTCCTTCAGATCAACTAACTAAAAAGTACCATAAATTACAATACTCAATCTCAAATAGTGAATAATTTCTTGTTCTTAACAAATCCATTCTTTCAACAACCTGCCCTTACAAGCATACACCATTTAGTAAAAAAACAATAACTTAATAATAAACCTATCTACATCTAGTGTCCCTTTTTCGGTTTAGCCAACTTCTCGTATTTGCTCTTTGACGAGAACCATAGAGCGAAGGGGATGGCCAGAGATGGCAGGGTCATCACTGCAAAGGCTGCCCAGTCCAGGATGTGAGAGGAGAACTTGCGGTCGTAGTCTTTGAAGGCCACAATACCACCCTCGCCTGGAGCGCTGGAGTATGCGAACTGAACCTGGAAATTAAGCAACAGATATGTTAGAGTAAGGCCTGATAATATTTCTATCTTAACATGTTTTTGGTCTTTATAGTTGGAGAGCCAGTGAACCCTGGGAGTAACGGTCTTCCTGTAAGGTTAAAAATTTGCATACCTACAATTTATGGCATTCTAAAAGCAATAGCCATGACCTGGCAGGCGTCAGCCCTGCACGTCATCAACCCCTGTATTTTTTATACTGTTGGATAAATTAAATTTAAAAACTTGTTTCTGTAAGTTTGAAAATTTTATAGGATAAAGTTTATTTATTGTTCATCTTAAAAACAAAATGCCAGGCGATTTCAATAAGCAGAAGTACATGACAGGTGACTTAGAAAATGCACATTGATGAGGTAAAATAAACTTTATCCTGTATGATTAAAACTTTTATATGTTTTTAAGTAACCGTCTTAGAATATATATGTGCAATGCCAGGCGGTTTTGACCAGCATAAGACCTTGCCAGGCGATGGTACAGCTGCTAAGGGGCGCGCGAGTGAGAGGTGTTATATGAACGCAAACATGTTTCTGTAAACTTGAAAATTTTATAGGATAAAGTTTATTTATTGTTCATCTTAAAAAAAAATTGACAGGCGATTTCAATAAGCAGAAGTACATGACAGGTGACTTAGAAAATGCATATTGATGAGGTAAAATAAACTTTATCCTGTATGATTAAAACTTTTATATGTTTTTAAGTAACCGTCTTAGAATATATATGTGCAATGCCAGGCGGTTTTGACCAGCATAAGACCTTGCCAGGCGATGGTACAGCTGCTAAGGGCGCGCGAGTGAGAGGTGTTATATGAACGCAAACATGTTTCTGTAAACTTGAAAATTTTATAGGATAAAGTTTATTTATTGTTCATCTTAAAAAAAAATTGACAGGCGATTTCAATAAGCAGAAGTACATGACAGGTGACTTAGAAAATGCATATTGATGAGGTAAAATAAACTTTATCCTGTATGATTAAAACTTTTATATGTTTTTAAGTAACTGTCTTAGAATATATATGTGCAATGCCAGGCGGTTTTGACCAGCATAAGACCTTGCCAGGCGATGGTACAGCTGCTAAGGGCGCGCGAGTGAGAGGTGTTATATGAACGCAAACATGTTTCTGTAAACTTGAAAAATTTTATAGGATAAAGTTTATTTATTGTTCATCTTAAAAAAAAATTGACAGGCGATTTCAATAAGCAGAAGTACATGACAGGTGGCTTAGAAAATGCATATTGATGAGGTAAAATAAACTTTATCCTGTATGATTAAAACTTTTATATGTTTTTAAGTAACCGTCTTAGAATATATATGTGCAATGCCAGGCGGTTTTGACCAGCATAAGACCTTGCCAGGCGATGGTACAGCTGCTAAGGGCGTGCGCGTGAGAGGTGTTGCGTGAATGCCTATAGTGTGAGTGAGACCGTTTATTTAATACGAAGGGACGCATACCTACTCTCGTTCTCTGTACGTTGTTGCTCGAGAGTAGGTATACGTCCCTTCGTATTAAATAAACCTCTCACTCGCGCGCCCTTAACAGCTGTACCATCGCCTGGCAAGGTCTTATGCTGGTCAAAACCGCCTGGCATTGCACATATATATTCTAAGACGGTTACTTAAAAACATATAAAAGTTTTAATCATACAGGATAAAGTTTATTTTACCTCATCAATATGCATTTTCTAAGTCACCTGTCATGTGCTTCTGCTTATAGAAATCGCCTGTCAATTTTTTTTAAGATGAACAATAAATAAACTTTATCCTATAAAATTTTCAAGTTTACAGAAACATGTTTGCGTTCATATAACACCTCTCACTCGCGCGCCCTTAGCAGCTGTACCATCGCCTGGCAAGGTCTTATGCTGGTCAAAACCGCCTGGCATTGCACATATATATTCTAAGACGGTTACTTAAAAACATATAAAAGTTTTAATCATACAGGATAAAGTTTATTTTACCTCATCAATGTGCATTTTCTAAGTCACCTGTCATGTACTTCTGCTTATTGAAATCGCCTGGCATTTTGTTTTTAAGATGAACAATAAATAAACTTTATCCTATAAAATTTTCAAACTTACAGAAACAAGTTTTAAAATTTAATTTATCCAACAGTATAAAAAATACAGGGGTTGATGACGTGCAGGGCTGACGCCTGCCAGGTCATGGCTATTGCTTTTAGAATGCCATAAATTGTAGGTATGCAAATTTTTAACCTTACAGGAAGACCGTTACTCCCAGGGTTCACTGGCTCTTGGACTATTATATCTTGCAAGGGAGATGAGGTGCTCATCTCTAGTTTGTGCAATGCTTCTTTAAATAGAAGTAAATGTTTTTTTTAGATAAAATGCTTTTATAATAACAAACAAATAAAAACTAATAGGCTTGGGGCAAATATACAAATAGTTTAAGGTTGATGGGGTCTGTTATGGCCATAAATTCAATAGGGACTCATATTATGAGCAATGATCTCCTCGCAAGCCTGGGTTGTTAATAGAATGCTTACTAGCAGACTTTTCTCCTGGCGTTTTGTAGGATACCTTTGAGGGAATAAGGGTCAATGGAATTTAGTAGGTAAGGTAGACATAAACCTCTGCCATAAGCAATTATGGATGTGATGCATATGTACGTCTGTTAACTTTTATGTTAATTCTATTTGGCTAACTATCCATCACCTATGCTCCATTACACACCACAATCATATTAGTTATTGTAAAGCTGTCAGAAGACAATCTAACAAGCTTTGCTTTGCTTTTTACACAGAAATGATTGCATGAAGAATTAACAGGCTAATGTACAAATAACTGCATGACTTACCTCTGCAGCATCTTCACTTGGCTTGTAGGTAACTTCGGCAGATGTGAAGTTGAAGTAGCCATATCTGCTAGATCTCACAGTAACAACATGGGTTACGTTGGTCTGAGGAGGAATCCTGTCAATATTGGCAGAGAGCTGTCCAGCAACCACAGAGAACACTTCAGGGTGGAATCCATTGTCTACCAGCTTAACATCCACAGCGGGAGCAGTACCGACGTTGTACAATGTGTACTTAATGAGGATATCCATGTTCTCAACAAGATATTTGTTCAATACTTGTTTTGAAACAAGTAAACGGGCTATGGTAGGTTCATCGTCAGCGTAAACTGACGCCGCAAGCACCAGAGCACAGATAGCGACTAGTTTTCCAAACATTTTGGTCACTGAAAGTAAAAATTTTGAGTTTTAATTTGATAGTGATGTGGCTCAGCTTCTTTTAAGAAAGCTGACAGAAATTGAAAAGATATTGGTGGTTCTAAATAACAAAATATCGTTGAATATAAACAAGAGCATATTTAAGTTTAATAATATAGAATACGTACCTTAAATTATGAGAATTTTACGAGGAAAGGTAATATTATAACAAGATCCAGGTTAGCGGACTTTCAAACACAATGATAGATTTTGACATAACGAGACCGATAGACTTTTACGTGGCTGACGTTTACTCCACGCGTACAAATGGTTGCCACATTCAAATATTATATTATCGCATAAAATAAAATCATTTGGTATTTAACCTGAAGTTACAGAATATTTACGTGAAAACCGTTGTTCGGCTAAATCACTATTACTTTTTATGAAAACATCTCGTACTCGCTTGAATCATAGTAATCATACCAAGCGTAAATCATAGTAGTCTATCGATTCAAAAAGTGCTATTGCTGGTATGTATCTTTCAAAGTTTACATTCTGCACTATGTAATATGTCAGTCAGATACTCTACGTGTGTTATTCGGTTGTTCATTAGCAGTGACAAATATTTTGTTTATAAATTAATATACTTTCTGTAGCCACTGCTAAAAGTTTATACTGTGTTGAAAATAGAGTATTAGTTGTAAAAGCAAAATGTGGTCCTAAATAATTATTTTCAGTACTATTGCTACTTGAAAAAACAAAAGTAACTAAATTTGGACTATGACAGAAAAGTCGAAATCATCTGAAAAAACTAGTAAAGAAAAAGAATTAGATGATGCTGCTTTAGAGAGGTAATATTTTTCAATTGCTAGTTACAAAACAGAAACTAAGTTTTAGGTTCAGTCCTTAAAATAAGCGAAATATTAATTAACACCGTTGTATGATATTTATAGTAATCACTATCATGGCAATTTTCATCGGTTTAGACCTCTGAATAATTAAAAGACATTATTTTCCAGATTAGCGGTTGAAGAATTAATGAGAGAAGCAGTGCAAGGAGCGGTAAGAGCTGAAACCCTTGGACCAATCGGATGGATTAAATCTGCCCCTAACAAAACCAATAAGAAGTTCCTAGCCAACACAATCAGACAAGTCATTTCCTCAAACAAGTATCACTCTAATAAAAAACAACAGAGCAAACAATCCTCTAAAAAGGATAAACATTCAGATCACATTTCCAAGGATAGGCATAAGAAGAAAAAATAAAATGGCTAAGGATATTAATGAAGTAGTGACGCAAGTCTTTGAAAACAGTGAAAAATGGACGCCTACAGAGAAAATAGCACTAATAAGCAAAGAAATATCCAAAGTAAAAGATGAACTGTTGGAATATTTAGGCGAGTCGAGTTTCAAACTTGAAGATGTGTTGACAGAGAGCTTAGAACTCTGCAAAGAGAGTACAGACCTTATAGAAGCCATGGAAGCTTGCCACCATCAAATTGAACATGAAACAGTAGCTGAAGTACAAGAGTCACTAGAAAACCATGAAACAATAACAAGGGAACTTGAAAAAGTGAATTTCCTTCACAATGTGATCCATGATGTGAAAATATCAGCCCAATATGTACATGATTTTGAGGAGTATAAGCTTAATCACAGTTTTGGGAAGGCTGTAGATGTTATATCTGATCTGATTGAGCTATTACAGCATCCTGCTGAAGGATGTAATAGTTTGTCAATGTATAACAATATACACAAAATGGCTTTTACTATTTGGGATAGTTTGATAGCTGATTTGGACTCTCAGTGGAAAAATCTAGTGTCCTGGTCTGTTAAGAATGAGATGGAGAATGACATAGTTACTTTAGAACTTAATTTAAATGAATCTGCATCCTCAATTGACACAGTACAAGCTTTGCATGTGTGTAAGCAACTTCCAGTTAAGGTGAAAGAGTTATCCCAGTTTCTTTTTACTGAATTAATAGCGCCATTAACACAGAAACAATGTGAAATAAGTGTAGAAGAGAACCGTTTTGTTTTAATTAAAAATGAGAATGGTTCCAAGCCAGATTTTGAAACAGTGATAGCAAATATAAAGAGTCTGTTTGATTTTATCAGTCCAAGACTTAACAAGCAGTATGTGAATTATCCCACTCTAATGTCCATGGTCAATAAAGAGTTAGCAGCAGATTTTAAAGAATACATAGTAACCAACTGCTTCTTAGACACAATACCAAATAATTTCGAAGAACTCAATAACTACAGTGAGATAACAGATCAAATTGAAGACTTTCAGAAGTATTTAATTGAAATGAACTTCTTACCTCAAGACCTGTCTATATTAGATTATTTAAATGATTTAGATAAACTGTTTGCAGAGAAGTCAACTGAGCATTTTGTTTTAGAAGCTCGCACTATTTTGTTTAAGGATCTCAGTGATATGATGCCTGTGGAAGGTAAAGAACTAGATAATGAAGACAAAGAAAAGATATTAGAAGATTTAGATGACGCATTGTATGGGGTGGAAGATATTGATCCAGAAACACTATTGACATTCCCAAAGTGTAGCATTTCTAAAACAACAAAAGAGTTTGTGGATTTCATTGAGTATGTTATAGAAGGGGCAGTAAAATGCTCAGATTTGGTTTGTAAGGAAATGTTTGAAGCTACGAGATTGCTATTTGAGTTGTATGATGGTGTGGTGCCTTATCATCATGAGAAGTTCTTGCAGACTATTCCACAATATGTTGGTGAGTTTTCTTTTGGATTTATATGAGTTTAGGACAATACACCTTTCAAAGCATACAACATGGATATATATTTGAAGTTATGAACATAAAAATTTAAACTTTAATGTAGGCCCTACAATTTCCCAGTCAATCACTTGAGTACAATGTTTTTAAGACCTGCCCTAAGTACTTGCCTTTCCTCAAAATGTATTTATGTATCAAATACAATATTAGCCAGCATCTGTAGAAGTTCTATTTAGTATTAGCATATTACGATTGTTTAGTTGGAGTATAATATCTGTAATTTGATTATTTCCAGCTCTCTTCTACAACAACTGCTTATACTTGGCTCACAAATTGATCCCCCTACAAAACAAATGGAAAACATTATTACAAGATCGTGACTTGGGCGTCACCATCAATTATATGGACTACATACCTGTACTGTGTGAATTGGGCCAAAAACATTTGAAGTTCCAAGTTCAGCAACAACGGAATCAGATTCTTGATAGCATACGCAACTCTGGTAAGTAGATATGCCTAGATTCAAGCTCGATTGGTGATTGAGGTGGAAGGGTGGTTACGTACACCATATTGAAAGAGGATGACGTTAGAAGTTCTTATAATTTCCGAGTATGCATGACGAGATTTATGAGTGTCAAAGAAGCAAAAGTGGGTTGTCAGGATAGGGACAGATGGGATCTGTGATCTCTGCCTACCCCTCTACAGGGAATGAGGCATGATATGTATGTATGTTATAATATGTAAAATACACCTAAATTTAAGCTGAATTTTGGGAGCTGAAGTTTGAAGTTGATTTTCAGTTGCCTTATACTATGCTATGTCAGATGTGAAAAGGTTTTAAAAGTATGTCCTGTCCTTGATTTCAGTTAAGGATTTTGTATGTGATCAAGTATTTATTGATATTGTTACTAAGCAACTTACTGATATTCCTATTATGCTGTAATGAACTGAACTATACAGTATAGTAGTCAAGTGTACTAATGACTGATACTGTATAGTATTATATTATCTGTGCTAATGATAAATATGTATATTTGAATAAATGTATAAACATTATTTTAACATCTATCGAGTAAGTCCCAACTCATTATAGCATCTTTATTATATGCAGCTTGTGACAGTCTTCGAATCGGGTGCTGCCGGAGGACCAGTGATGCAGCCTAGCTGCATCGTATACTGAGGCAGCACCTTTTCACTGCATCAATGGTTTTCATTCTTTATGTTTATTGTTATTGTTTGTGTATTTAATGTAATTTGTGCAGTTGTGCAGTGAATAAAGCATTTTCTTTCTTTCTTATTTTCTTTCTTTATTTTTGTATTCTAACAGATCTAGGATGCATGTCCGTGAAGGAGGTTCTCAGTGACAACGCAGAACAAGCAGTGAGACAGTGTCTGAGGCAACTACAGCTTCTGAAGAATGTGTGGAGCGGAGTACTTACCAGCGATATGTTTACCAAGTGAGTATTGGTGTAGGAAAATATAGTTATAGTTAGAGAACAACAAAGTAACAAGTAAATGCGTTTTTTCTTTAGACAGAATGTCATCTGTCACTAATGTCTATGACTATCAGGATATTTACATATTTACAAGAAAATGGGCCTTATCTGTTGTGTTGTGTCCTGTATTATGAGATATGAAATATTGTCTCTCAAAAATATTTTTTTGTACATTGATATGAGTAGGTTCGTTGGAGCCAAACATATTTTGCGTTTGTAGAGGTGCATACCCCAAATATCCAACTAATTTGCGAAGGACAATAGTCATCACTAAGTGTATGTTATAGGTAAATGTCCTTGAAAAACTGAGTTCTTTAATTTAGATCTCTTTTTTAGTGACATACATTCAAGATACGCTATTAACCTATAGTGAAAAAATTTACTGTTAATTTAATACAATAGTTTTTTTTATTCTATTTTATTTAGTAATACAATTCTTCCTATGATAAAATATTTGACTGATGTTTAATATGACTCTTTTTTTTATTCATAGACAAATGGCGTTCCTAGTGAACATGTTTGTGGACGAGATCATCCACAGAGTTTGCACAGTAGAGGATATTTCAGCCGAGATGGCCACGCAGCTGGCTGATACATACTTGGTGGTAGTGAAGAAAGCTCCTAATTTGTTCCTAGTAAGTGGCATTGATAAATTAATAAGATTAGTGGCCTGTGTTACCGATGTGCTGTAAGTGATTAAGAGCAGTATAAATTTGACAAATGGCACACTTACTTCATTATATGTCCTTGATATGGGCTGCATTACTGCAACCAATAAATGACAGCAAATTAAATAAAATGTTTCTGTGCTAGCACCTTTGAGCCATAGTTCTTAAGAGTGTTGTTGTTATAGTTGTAAAAGTTGTTTGGCAATAAAGTTTTTATGTATAGTACATATTATAAACATTGCATTACAGATTTACTAAAGATAGTAATGCTTAAGATGACCAATGAGGTAATTGTCTCTAAGGTTCTATTTAACATGATAGAAAGTAATTCACGTAAATATTGTTAATTACCTTAATTAATAACACACACAAGAACTATTATAATAATCTGTGTTATATATACTTTGTATTATGTCTTGTAATTGTGAAGACAAAACAAAAAGACAAACGCGTTCACGACTATTAACCCTTGCGGGGTAGTCAGAAATTCAAGTGTCCCTCTCCGCAATTGCGAAGGTAGTAATTCTACCTCGAACCCACGTGTTGACAGTCAGTACTTAATATGACAGGTGGTCAGCCATGTCGCCATTTACAAGTACTAGCTATTACCTGTTCGGTTTCCTCGCGATGTTTTCCCGCACCGTAGTATTCGACGCATTTCGTAAATATAATCGTTAAATAAACCTTTTTATTATTAATTTGTTATTTTTCGTTCTTCAGAAATCAACAGACATCCAAACAGAAGTCAAGTCGTGGATAAAGCTTCAAGAATTAATATTTGTTTTGGGCGCGTCCCTAAAGGAAATTGAGCTTCGTTGGGGTGACAACAAGGGGCCGCTAGCAGTCCATTTCAGAAAGGAAGAGCTCAGGAATCTAATTAAAGCTTTATTCCAGAATACGCAAGTCAGAGCTAATTTTCTGTCTAAAATTAAATGATAAAGACAGGCTACATTATAATAGCTGGAATGTAATGAAAAGCAAAATGTTGTAGGAGATGACTAGAGGTAAATGTATTATATAATAGCAATGGTGTAAGATTCTGTTAGCTATGAAGTTCAAACAATACTCTAGCTGTGAAGTTTTATTTTTAAACTTGTATAATGTATGCCTTACTATTTTGTCTTGCTCATACATTGATAAGTTGTTTGATATGTGAGTAGGAGAAAATAACATACTATCCACTAAGGATTAATTTGTATAAATTTAATTAATTTTACGATAACAATTATTTCTTTTTTGTTTTAACTCCAAAGTATAGTATTTATATATGGTTAAGAATGTTTTCATATGAAATGTGTTGTTTTATGTTAGTCACTAAATAAATATCTGAAATTGTAATTGTGTTTTTATTTCACTAACAAAGCCTTCTCACCCCATTTCCTATAGAATGTAGCCAGTAATCGAAGACTCCTTTCTTTCTCGGCATAACATTTAGACTTTACTGATAAAAAAATATGTTGCATATTTTGACGTCATATATCTTATAAGGACCATCGCTAAAAATAGATAATTATAATACAATGCTAGTAATTTTTCTTCCAACTATTATAATTATATCAGATTTAAACACAACTTTCAAAACCAAGCTTACATAAGATTTCGATTACTACGGTGTAAATAAAATAATTTATAGGTTTTGAGAGAGATAATAACATCACACACTGATGTTCCTGATGGGAAAATAGCCGTAATGTTTAGTAATAAAGTTTTAAAAAATTTGGTGTAGTAGATTCTTATTATCTGAAAACGACTGACATATCAGTTATCACTAACAAAACATAACCTAAGAATAAAGAACTTTTGTTGATATAGTAACCTCAAAAATCCCTTTTCTTACGATCAATTCAAAATTTAAAATGATAATTCACTAGAAATAATTAAAAATGATAAAAGGACTCATTGGTAGCGTTGCTCGACGGTCATTAAGTACATTAACAGGCCAAAATCGCTGTTATGCAACTTCAAAAAAGAAAATTCCCGAGCATAATGAAGAGGATATTTTGCCTGGTATGTTATATGCCTCTTTATTGTACACAAAACCTCTACGTTTCGAAAGCTTACGTAATTTTTCAGCTTTATTAAGCTTCAGGTCAAGTTCTTCCTGTAAATAATATTCATTGTTTGTAATCACACTTCAACATATCTATGACCCTTGTGAAACCAAAAAAATATTAAGTTCATTTGCAAAATTGAATGCCTTAAACATAAATACCAGTAGAAATAAATAACAGTGTAGTTTTCTATAAGTTCTAGAATTCAAATGAATTAATCTAACAAAAGTTATTTAATCAGAATTTCAGTACCCGGTTGGTAAACCAAGTGATCGAAGAGTATATTCCTGGGGCTTAGCAGAGACAGGTGCATTAGGAGTTCATCTACCCAGGGGCAAAGGAAAGAAGTATAAGAACAACTTTGCTTATTGCTGGAGTCCTATGCGATCGAGATTGGCTGAAAAAGTTCCTGTAAGTTCAATTATTAACTAAGATATTACTGTGAGGAACAAATTAAGATCTTTACCAAAATGAACTCTGAGGAACTTAAGACTGATGATGGTCACTCAACCCGACTATAATTCACTACATAATTAGTATATTTATATTTCAGGTAAAAGACATAGCCTGTGGATATGGTTTCACATTAATGTCCGTTGATTCAGATGAGTACAAGTTGTTTGGAACTGGCATTAACACTGACTCACAGATTGGGTATCATGCTCCAAGGTCCAGACATCCGCTGGAGCTGCTGCTAAGTCCTGGACCTGTTTATTTGCCTTTCAAACATAAGGATACAAAGGTATTGGTCATAGTTATGTGAACTACCTATAAAAGAAAAAAATACTTGATGAAAAGCAAATTATGAAACCTTAGAAGTATGTATCACTTTCCTATGTCCTATCTAGTGGAACATGATCAGCACTGCAGTACTACTTCATTCATTGTTTTGTTCCTTATATTGTCTACAGGTAGTAAATAAAGATGTTTTTGTCACTTAAGGCACTCTATTTTATAATTTTTGAGTTAAGGATTACCATAGAGCAATCTGATTTATTAATTAATCTATCATTACTAACCTTATTATTTCGTATTCTAGATAACTGGACTGGCAGCAGGTAGGGCACATTCACTGATCTTGACAGACAAAGAAGGCGTGTTTACACTGGGCAACAATGCATATGGACAGTGCGGAAGGAAAATTAACCCAGATGAGGAGTATAAAGGAAGCATGGTGACACATAATATTACGAATCTGAAATCCCAGAAGATAGTGCAAGTGTGTGCTGGACAAGACCATAGGTGAGTTTGAGTTATAGAATGTAGATGGATTTTCTGGGGAGGTGAAAAGAACTATAGGGCATGATTTGGCATACATTTTGGAGTTTAGTGGTATTCCTATAGCCACAGATAATATAATACTACTACAGCCATTGTTTAATTGAAACAAAAAAGCCTTGTATACTGTAAGATAAAATTAAATCTCTTACAGTTTACAGCTTTACTTCAGATATAAGAAAATGATCTATATTTTTAGGTGACTTGATTTCAACATAGGTTTTATGCAATGTAAGCACTTACTACTGACATATAAAAATTATATATCATTTCTCGTTCTAGCTTATTCATAACTGAAGATGGCAAGGTGTATGCATGTGGCTGGGGCGCTGATGGACAAACTGGGCAAGGTCACTATGAGAACTTGGCGATACCAATGCCAGTGAAAGGCGACATTACCACAGAGAAGATAGTTAAGGTTGCATCCACTGGGGATTGTGTGCTGGCTTTGAGTGGTAAGTTTATATGTAGAGTTACCCATGCCAATGGTTTAATTATATTCAGGACTCTATTATACCAATTAAATTATTACCTTTAGTTAATGAAATATATTATTTTTATAGATAGAGTAATACTTGTGTTATATAGCTCATAATTTTGGACCAAGAATCTCCCAGTTAGCAAACAACAATAGATGAGATATTGTGTTAGAAGTGTTTTAAACCCTTAAAGAATTGGAAGATTTGACTAAAATATGTAGCATGATATTACTCAAATTTCACTATGATGATCAACTCTAGCTCAAGTGTACTTTCAGAACAAGGCGAGATCTTTGGTTGGGGCAACTCAGAGTACAGTCAGGTCCCAATGCTGGCTACTCCACAGCAGGTGAACATGTCTTACGCACTGCTGAGACTTACTAAGGGCATTGGAAAGATTGTGGATGTTGCAGCTGGTGGCTCATTTTGTTTGGTGCTTAATGGTGAGAGATTTAGATGTGATATGTTATGAGATAGTTTAGAAGTGAATAGGATAATTAGTTTTGTAATGAGCACATGGGCACATGGAGTGGAGGGCTAGTAAGCTATAAAGGTTTAGCTGTTGTCTTCATGATTAAGCATACATTAATTAGTTTTTGTCAATTCTAACATACTTAACGGTGTGGGCTGAGTCATAGAGTAAATAAAAAGTGTATTTAAATACTTTTTCTTTATTTTACAGATCAAGGCGATGTCTTTGTCTGGGGCTATGGCTTACTAGGTTTAGGCCCAAACGTTCAACATTCAGCCAAGCCCCGTCTCATCCCACCTGTCCTATTTGGACGTAATGAATTCAACGCAGACTGTGTAGTGACTAGTGTAGCATGTGGCATCAGTCATTTGGCCGCTGTCACTTCGACAGGTGACGTTTACATGTGGGGAAGGAATAGACATGGCTGCCTTGGTATAGGCAGTGTGAGAGACCAATATTTTCCCCTACAAGTGTCTATTGGTGCATTTGTGTTGAAAGTTGTGTGCAGTGTTGATCATTCGGTTGCGCTGTGTAAGCCATTTGTGTAGTATGAACAATATTTTTTAAAGCATTGTAAAAATGATAAATCTAAAGTGCACTGTAAATAAGATCTAAATGCAAGTTTTTTGGACTATTGTTATAAATTTAAGTGATAAAAAGTGACCTTGGTCCCACAAATTATGATTAATCTGGTGTTTTAATAATCTAGAACTTTACATTAGTTTGTTTTTGCTTCTTATTGCTTGAGAATGACTGATGTAAGTTGAAATTAAAGAGCACCAATTGTTATGTTTACAGCGATTCTCTCTACCAAAGTGTATCATATAATTAGTACTATCTTTGGGGATTTCAAAGTAACATTTGCCGTTACTACCCATAGAAGCTGAAAATATATCACATAATAACAAATTACAGTATTATCACACAAATATGTATTGCTTATGATTAATCCTGTTTCTTTTTCATACCTTTGATATACATGTAAATATTTGTTTTGTTGTGTTTTCTGAGAACTTGTTTGTTGCTATTGTGAATTAATAAATGTGTTTAAAATTTTTGTTTATAAGGTTGGCTAACCAAAGTAGATTTTAAATACATTGTGATATTGTTAGTAAGTTATTATGAAATAAGATTTTTTTGTTATAAATGTTGTTGTTTTATTTATAACCTTTAACCATTTACAAATACAGCAAACTCAATCTTAATGTTGAATAGATTGATAAAGAATTATTAATGATTTAGTATGAAGAATAGTATTTCTTGATTTACGTCAGGATTTACACAGTTATATACACAACACATACACATAAAAAGAAACAAAATTTTTGTTAATTAGATTTATTTTATTCCTAGTCTTATTAATGTCTCTTAAAATTAATGAATGAACTTACACAATTTAAACATACTATTACTGCTTACACTCATCATGAAAAGGTTCTAAGGTCCGAAAATCCCTCCAAGCAGGTGGCAGCAAAGAGGTATGATGTAAATGACATCCGCATCTCTTACACGGTTCACTAAACAAGTTCACATAACTATGAAGCCAAGTCATAAAAGAACGCACAGCCAATTCTGGTAAAGTCGGAGAGTAGAAATGCAGCATGGCCGCATGGGCATTCTCCGTCACTTTACGGAACACATGATGTCTGGACTCCGTATACAGATCCAAAGTCTCACCATATCCCTTCACCATCACCCATTCCATTAACAAACCTTTGAATGCTACAACAGCCTTCAAAACATGGCTCAAGTTAATCTGGACAACTGCATTGCTGGCAAATGGACGCGATATGGTTATTTTCATGTCATTATACGATCTATCTATTGTATTAATGACGTTGTCTACTTGGGCGGGAGGAACGTTATGAGTGCTTTGTAACTTGCCTCTTCTCTTGGTGCTGCCTGTATTAGCATAGGACCTCCTTAAAGAGTTCTGGCTCAAGATACTGTGAGCAAAGGAGCTGTATTCGTGTACCTTATCCGTCCATTTATAACTGTTCACAAGCTGCGTGTAAAGGGCTTGCCGGTCTTGCGTAGTTTCTTGACTTAAAAATGTTGAATTACCCAGGTTAAACGGCACGGCGGGTGTCGGAAGTCCATTCACGGTCTGCTCTAGGTCTCTCAAGTTGATGTTAACGTTGTTCAGAAGCTCTTGAAGTTCTAATAGAAATTTTTCTTTACCATCTTCGCCATGTTCGGTGCGTAAGCCATTTGATAATGTTTCGAAGACAAGACTGACGCTGGAGCGCAACGTCCTCAAGGAACTCAAGGCAGATGCTAATTGGTCTACGTTTGATATTGTATTCATGGCGATAAACCTAAATTATTAACATTTATCTACTTTGATTTACGATAGAAAAATTCTAACCAAACAAACATTTTTTTTAATACTAACAGGTATCTGTCAGTCATATTAGATGAATACCAAAAAGCCTGCTATAGACAAATAAGAAAGATATGATGCGTGTTGGCTCAAATTAATAAAAATGCTTTAAAATAATAATGTATTTTTTTAAAAATAGTATGAGTAGATTAACCACGGATAAAACGCAAGGTAAGAAACAGGTTATTTCAGTTAATTAAATTGTACAACTACCGCTCTTGTAAACACTCTAAAATTTACATTTCTCCTATTTCATATTGAAGAGATCACAGAATTTTACTGTTGTTTCTGAATACTTCCATATATATACTACCTTTATTTCGATAAATGTGTCTATTTTATGCCATCTCCGGTATTAGTCCTCTTATAGGATTGAGAAAACTGAGATTGCGTAAATGCTTTCTGATGCATGTTTTTTCTAAGTGTACGAATATACGGGTGGTAAATTCCTAATGAAATGTAGAACAAAGTAATGACAAAGAAAAACTTTTCACCTTATTTACATTTTAACCATGCCCCCGACGGCAAGGTCAGATGGTAGTTAGTATATTGTATGTAGATATATGTTGTAACAAACGGCGATTTCCAAAACAGTCCGCCTCTGAAGTTCCCAAATCACCAGTACCCGCAAACAACAACGTAAATTAGCTGCCTCTCAGCAGAATAAATGCGGGCGAAGTTGGGGCGGGAACTTAGTTGTGGTTTCGGAAGCACTAAACTCCACCTAGCTCAGAGCACCAAGTCTAGTGTTTAGAACATTCGCGCAAGTAAAGTTAAATCAAATTGTTGGAGCTAGGTTCAGAGAAGAACCTGGTTTTAATTACCACGCACGTCTGTAAAAAGTACTATGTAAAAGTTACTTTAAATGATCCTAAAAAGTTACTAAACTTACAAGTACCTATGCAAAGAATGATGATGGGAATGAGATTTACATATACACATTGTTGTCCTTTGATTTCATTGGTTTATACATTTTTAAATAAGGGTGTAAATTTCCACAGTCTTATCAAAATCATTTTTCGTTGGAGTGCTCAATGAGTAGGAGGAGTTCTTTATGTATAACTTCACCTACTAAAATTTGTTTTTCTTAAGTCATAGGATATATGTCCCACCGATATAGCTAAATACCTGCTTTCAATAACCATCTTGATATATTCTTGCAAAACGATGACTCATTATTCACAATATGTATTATTTTAAAAGACACCAAATTTTCACAGCTATTTGTTGCAATGATATGGGGACACAAAACCATACATTTTCGATTTCTACCCACTGACCTACAATAGTTCTAAAGTTTCCTTCCTTATTTGCATTTCTTCGCCGCCAGAGTCCAGGTTAATCACCTAATGCTCATGAAAATTCGGAAGCTGCCGCCACTCAGCTTAATTAGAGCTTGCGGTCGGCGGCCGAGGCAGGTATAGCTCGTGCATAGGGCGTTGAGGCGAACGAATTGAACAAGGGATTGTATGTGTGTACTTTCATACATACCTACTTTCAATGGTTCACAGATCAAGTTCAGTAAGACCTTCAATATCAGCCTATGTTGATGAAATTTTGATACAAGATGTAAGAAATTTAGTAATACGAGTCTGTGTCATGCTGATTAGCTGATTGCCCATATTTGAGACAATTTAATCAACTATTAAACAATGCAGGAAAGAAGGTTATCTTACATTACATTACATTCAATTCCATTCAAGGCGAGAATATTTTTATACAAATTAAGTAATATTTCAATTATATAATACCCGACAATGGAGAATGTAGGTACCCAGAGCCATCCATTTTTAAATCAAAAGTCTCGTACCCAGAACTACACCTCTTCTAATGCATTCCTCTTAACTCTCGCTGCACGATTTATATCCCTCCTCTTACCTAGTTGGTCTTCAAATGTATTCTCATAAGCATTATGCTGTGCACATATACACAGATACATATATGTTAAATGGTAACAGTGAAGGAAAACATACATAGACAATTGTCACGCCAGTCACCTATTATAGGGGTTGGCAGAGATCACGGGGCAAAGGATACCCATAACTTGGGAAAAGTAACATTTTATAAGTATTTGGATATGTTTGTAAAATACGAATGAGAGTAACTAAAACCCACAATGATAGTAACGAACTCTAAAACCAAGCAAAAACCAAGTTTCAGTCCAATTGAAACATTAACTTCAGTAGCTTAAAAACAAACATATAGTTCATGATTGTTGTTCCTTATGATTTAAAGTCAATGGGCATATGTAACCTATTAATCACGGTCTTGTTTCATGTCACTGTACTAAGCATATTATCAACATAATCAATATAGCAGGTATGACGACCTCCGTGGCGCGATTGGTAAACCACCTGAACGCTAACCGTGAGGCCCCGAGTTCAATTCCCTGTGGAGGCAGAGTTAACTACGCTTTTCTTCTGCTTTCCAGTCTGGTCATTGATTAAATATACTATATATGCATTTATCTACATACAATTATATTTCTTAAATATACGTTAACACAAGTCTTATATGTACTTAGCAAAGGACTAGTTCAATTGGTGTAATAGTGTCCTACAAAATATTATATTATTTTACATATTATGTGCTTGAAACATCACCTAACGTGACAGTATGATGTACCACAATATACAATACAACTATCCACTTCTATATAGATAACAGGTAGGTTTCCTCACGGTGTTTTCTCTCGCCGTCGAAATGGATCATTTAATAAATATTCGATGTAAATGGTAATTGCATTTTCGTTTTTGCTCTCATATTGTTTACGTTTCGTTCACACAGCAAATATTTGCAAATGTTGAGTCTGTGATGTAATTGTAGAGTAGAACTGACGTTAATATTAATGCATTTAAATTAACTAAGGGACTAGGAGTGAATGGGCTAAGAATCTGTCTTAAATATGTCATATATTATATATAAACAAACAAATAAAGCCAATTTCTCTACTAAGGGATGATGAAGAGGTTTATGTATCTCTATTTTTCTCAATCCTGATAAACCATTTTAGCTTATTCACAATTCATACACTTATAATATCATCTTTTATTCTATATCACACATACATACGTAAATATCGGGCCCCATTACTTTTTTACGTTTATTTTATTAATTTGTTACTTACGTAATTTTTCGATCATGGCAAACCACTTCGCTTCATTGATAACAATATCAATACACTCATAACCCCGATACTCGCAATAACGATGACCAAGGAAACATTTTGTCAACTTCATTAGAACCCTATCACCTCTGCACACACACTCTGCAGCTACAGGTACGTCCTAATTTCGTCGAACCACGCTACTAGATGTCTCAATCTTAGCGTCAGTGAAACTTAGTAAATTAGATCTAAACACAAACCCACGTCTCGTAGACTAATACAAATAAAAGTTACACTATGTGCCTAGAGAGAAGTTTGGAAGACATCGTGAGTGGATTCTGGGGTTGGTACCCTGTGGGACTTGAAAGAATGTAACCAGCTGTAATAGTGTTTAGGGGTTAAAAGCCAGTAATAATAAAGGTTCCTAATAGTTTTAGTCTATGATGACAAAAGAGGGGGAATAATACACGTGATGACCTGAATGGTGACCGCATCCAGATATTTACCATACCCAAGGAAGATTACCTTGAGCACAGATACTAAGAATACTACTTGGGTAATTTTATAAGGTTTGCAGATTTGCCGGTAAATAATGCTGTGCTAGTGTTTAAAAAAATGCAACTAATCTTCTTCTTTCCGACAAGAGACTAGTGTGTACACCTCTGTTATATACACAACTAGTGACCCGCTCCGGCTTTGCACGGGTATAAAATGTATAGCCTATTCCACTATTTAATGGATGTTATTATAGATATAAACCTTTCTCTTGAAACACTCTATCTATTAAAAAAAAACCGCATCAAAATCCGTTGCATAGTTTCAAAGATTTAAGCATACAAAGGGACATAGGGACAAAGAAAGCGACTTTGTTTTATACTATGTAGTGATAAGAAGCAACGAAACTAATACCATTCCACTTAAGTCCTAGAACACGGAACATAAATAAATTACACAGGACACTTATACACAAAGTTATACGAAGAAATTAAATGTTATGTGAACCCCGTCAGTTTTCCGTATACAACCTTCTTGTAGAACCTTCATGCGCGCTCAACTGCGAAACAAATGCAGGAGAGCTTCCAGCGAATTCGAAGTTGCGAAAGTTACACTGACGAACATTAGGTAATAGGTATTAAATTACGACTGGGTTGCTTGTAAAGGTGGGTAGGGATTTGGGGAATAGTTATATGGTATATTGCTAGAGGAATCGTTATATTATTGAAATTCTGGTCTCTACTTCCCAACGGTATAAGCAAATATTTTCGATCGTCAGCTTGAAGAATCCATACATATATTTTTACGTCACTCCTTTCCATTTTTTATGAATAATTAACACTATAATTAATTATTACATACACTTAAAATAAACGTACATACTCCCAATTATGTAAATTTTTGACAAGATATAACTTATACTACTGCCCGTTCGAAAAAATACGCAGGTTTCATTTCATATTTATGTATCATAGATGGGCTGTATTTTTGAACAAATCTATCCTATGTTGAATCCTAGAGTACCCGCCACATAAGGTGGTAGTAGCCAAACTTGGAACTAAATTTGACGTTTCCGCCATTGCGTGTTATTTTGTATGAAAGGTAAATTTAGTATTACCAGCGTTGTGTTTTTTGCCCACTCTTTGTAATTTTTATGTTTGTTAAGGGTGATTATAATAAATTGATTTCTGGAGTTTCTTGTTAGTTCTTCTCCAAGGGTCTCCGCTGAACTTCTTCTTCTCAATCGTTACGCTCTTATCAGAGCGGTCGTGGTCTTCATGACGTGGCATCTTGAGCAGCCGAAATGGTTGGTGAACTAACCTCGGTAAAAATATGTAAAGACAATGCTCAGTGCCATGTTTGAAATAGTTTTTTTACATACATACATACACATCACGCCTGATTCCCTGTAGAGGGGTAGGCAGAGATCACGGATCCCCATTTGTCCCGATCCTGACAGACCACTTTCGCTTCATTGACATTCATACATTCTCTAATACACTCTCGGCGGTTATAGGTACTCCTAACGTCACCTTTTTTCAATATAGCGTCTATCTGACTGTTACATATATGTCTTATTAGGCCGGCCCCTACGTAACCGCCCTTCCACTTCACTCATATATATTCCTTTTGTCAATATATAGTTTTTTTAATTTGTACTTAGATCATAAAATAACTTTCAAAGAGAGCTTATGATAGGGCCTATTTTGAATAAAAATATTTTGACTTTTGACTTTGGTATATTAATTTGTTTTATTTGAGTTTATAGCTCTGCAACCAAAGATCGTTACAAATGAAACCTCAATATAATGTATCGAGCCGTATGCTAGCACAGTGAGTGCTAGTTTTGGCGTGTTTACTGGCAACACTGGATTACGCGACTGTGGCGACGCCTCCAACTGCCACCTTATGTGGCGGGTACTCTATCATCAACCAGTCTTGTATACAAATAAAATTATAATAAATAAGATGTAATAAACTAAAGAGATGAATATTCTGCTACTATTACTTACCGTATAAATTGTAAAGATGTCTCGATAACCACTGGTCAAATGCCTCCTGGTCTTACCTGTATATACATCCTATTTGCATATCGACTCTGTATTCGATTGCGGCGAATTTCACCCAAATAACCTTACTGTTAACCACTCAGTAGTCAGCATGCACGTCCGAGTGGAAGATTGAGGCTCCGTTGAGACCCCATGTTTAAGACTAAAGCTTTGTATACAAATGTCTGTTGAACGTATTTCACTGTATAGCTGAACGTGTGCTAATCTGGAAATCGTGGAAATAATGCTAAATAGTTGTGGTTCCTTACAGTAAGAGGGACAAGGCGTAAATGATAATACGATTTTGTCTTAAATTATTCATGTTACACGCATAACATTAATTATCGTTGAATTTGAAAAATTGAGTTAAATTTGCAATTGATTATTAGAAAGTACTTATGTGTTATAGTACTAGTAATATATGAAAATAAAAGCTAGCTGCAATTCTTCTCAGCATGTCGTCATATTGAAGCAAGAGTGTAATGGTGAATGAAACCTGTTAGACGACTGAGTATGTGCCTTAAACGAATATCCCTTATCAATGCCATGTTATTCCCTGAGAGTTATTCTACAAGTTACCAAGTCAGCGTTGTTTCTCCGCGGTTCTATCCTTCTAGAAACCCTAGTCCCTTAACTTAGCCCTATGTCCCTCATTTATAATTACGATGAGGTATATGTTTGTGTGCATATAAGTTCCAAAGTAGGACGCGGTTGGAAGTCAAATGCTCAACTTCAAGCTCAGTGTTTGATTAGTAATACGAAGTTTGAACCAGCCACTTGCAGGCGGTATTTATTACATACTCGTATACTCACGTCCTTTAATACCTTATGGGTACACAGAGATATACATATGTACTTGATCAACATTAACATTAGCAGAAATGTAAGGGGTGTGATTTCTTAGATATTTTAGTGAAAGATATCTATTTCTTTGGTCATTAATTTACATTTATACTTGTCCTTTATAGTCCTAAAGGGGACCCACAAAATAAGTAGCCTGTTAGTATTTTATAAACGTTCTTACATATTAGCATGACACTACAACAGATATTTCTGTTATAGGTGTGTTTCTGAACTCTAGAAATAGTCATTTAATATCGTTTTTTATTAATTTCAGAGAGAACAGAAGATAAGCGCCATAATATCTGCCTCAACATCATATAAGCCTCTTGTAGCATATTTTTTAAAGTTGGTCTGTGAGGTTCATATGTTATTTTATCGGTTAGTTGCTAGTTCATCGTCCAATAAATAACAGTTCCATATATATTATTTTGAAGTACTATGCAGTATTCTATTTCCGTTCCGTGTTAGTCTAAGACAATGTAACTAGATAATAACAGAAACTGTATTCATGTTTGTTTAATAATTGTTTGCGTTTAATTACGGCGTGATTTCTCTTGAGAGCATGCAGTAATTGTTGTTCCACAATCGGCTTTGTTTGTCCTACATATAAGGTAATTTAAATAATAGTTTTGTCGTTAAATTTAGGGAAGGTACTTTGCGACATATGTTAACAACTGACATACTTATGAATTAAGAAAATAATTAATAACCAGTTTGATACATCTGCTGTTGTCAAGTCACTGAAATTAAGCAACGTTGAGCACGACCAGTGTTTAGATGGGTAACCATCTTCGATAATCACGTGCTGTTGAGTTCGGTGAATGGGGTTTGCGTTGCCAACAACCTTTATTTTCTATAAGCCACTTTTAAACTATTAGAAAAGGGTGTTCCGTATAACTTTTTTGCTATTCCAAAAGCCCTAAGAGTAGTGGAGCATATTTTTAGTATACGAACTAATTAAATGTTTTTTTTAATAATAAATTACTAGTAAACTAATTTCACATAGATCTGATACAAATGAATTATGTTCTATTAGTCATGATTGAGCGTTTAATATTTGATATATTTCATACTCATTATAATATAACTACTATATCGATAATCAAATGCCGATAAGTGAAATGACGGAAAAATAACTTCCTGATATGGGCTTAATTATATCGTAGTAAAAAGTTATACTTCAAACGCATACTACGAATAATCGTAGTATACGTTTGAAGGTTTGAATCTGTCATCGTAAGAAAAGGGGCGGATTTTTCTGTAAGGAATCAGAAGTGTCATGCATCGTGAACTACATACATACATGGCATGCCTATCTTCTTGCATAAAGATATTACGAATGCTCATTTTTCCGATCCTCGCAAACAATGTTCGCTTCATTGATATCCGTTACCTCTACATTCATACCCGTCGATAGTTACGAATACTTCTAGCTTTACTATTTTTCAACACATTGCGGAGTTTATTAAGCATTTTTTTTTACTTTAAGCGAAACCGAACTTTTAAACCCTTTTTTTATGTGCCCCTGAAAATAAATTTTGAAAATCAATGCCGTCACAACCCCCATAGTAAACTTTTGTCTAAGGATCTATTATTATTGTAAATAATAGTTTTATTTTAAATTGATTAAATAAAGGAAACATGTATTTTTTACAATCTATTTCTTAAAAGGCTTGAAATACTTTGCCTAAATATTCTATATGTACATATCGGCATTGAACATGAAAATTTCCTTGAGCGCGAAGAGGCAGCATCCGTTGGCGCGGCGTCCCATGCGTGGTCGGAGCCCTCGCAATTAAAAGTGGAGCGTGGGCCGAAGGGCTGTGCGGCCGGGAGCGTCCTTGAGCCCGCCCTGCATCTGGGTCGCGCACCTGCCCTGCGCACTCCAGTCGCCCGACAAGTGGCACTGGCAGCGGACGCGCCCTGCATGAGCGCCCCGGCCCGCGCCGCGCCGCGCCTCCAACGGCGCCATGCCCTTGTTGCTGGCCGCCCTCGCGCTCGCCCTATTGCCCGGTGAGTCCGCAGCAGGCTTCCTTACCACCCTTGGGATCATTCCATCCATGTGTACAGTGTCTACATTTTTCCAATCTTGCGAAGGTTTCCACCTTTGATTTATGGTTATGAATGCCACCGGTTTTACGACGCTGTCAATGGGATTTGCATGCTGTGTAGGATTTCGTTTTCTAGGATCAGCTTCAGACAGGTATTGGATGGAGATTTGTTGGGATTGCCACCGCAAGGTATGTGAGTAGTTAAGTTCTAAACAGGAGCGCGCTTCGGCTGCGAATTGCGAGTGATAAAAGAGGAGTTAAGTGCTAGTTCTCGCGGGGTCTTAACTGCCGCATGAAACATTCATCACGCCTATTCCGGAGTTTCTTGTCCGGCTCCGCGGTTATCCGGACGACGGGAAGAGAATAAAAAGTTCCGGATTCCGCGAAAAATGTGGAAATGAGAGGCTCCGTTGCCGAACAAAAGGAATGTTGTAGGAACATCCACGGCTTCATTACGAGCCCAAGTAATGAAGTAACGAGCTACAATGTTAACTTGGGGCTTTTTATTCTGCAGCCTAATTAGACGGAAAGATAATTTTTAAAGTAATTCTTGGCTTATCTTCATCTTAGAACGCAGGCTTGAGATAAGAGGGAAAAGAATTTCTTAACTTTTACAAGCATGCTCTTGCTATTAACATTAATGTTGCTATTAAGAAGAAGTTCTTTAAATTTCGTTAATAAATAAAAAATATAATTACTCCACACAGGTTCATTAGTTTAATACAGGCAGGCAATAGTCAGCGCCCGTACACGGCGAAACGGAACACCACCTGTCGCGTTGGACTCTGATTATCTGGCGAATAGTAGGTTCGATGTGGATAGACATTGCACATGAAACTTTTACGTTCGTGTAGTACGAAACTATCGAACCTGTACAAAGTTTGAACAATTTTATCACAAAAGGATAGCTAAACAATGGCGTACTAACAACCATAATTAAAATTATATTCCACGTTGCTAGTATATGGAAACAGTAGCTAGTTACTTTCTATTCAAGCCCAGAACAGCAAGAAAGACCCACGATACTTATAATTATGTGATAGTTTCGACATTATTAACACTTACATGACAAAGCACTTTACGTGCAAGAGATTTATTTTTTCATAATCGTATTATTTCTTTTGTTAGCCTAGTGTAAGTTTGGTACGTTAAAGGTACGCAAACTAGTTGCCTTTCTCGTTGCACGTAGGAGTTAACTAAAGGCGTGAAAGTTAATGAAATTCATTGGGTGATGAACTAGTAATCTGCTAACAATAATCCATGACAATGTCATTATATGTCCGATAATAAAAAAAGTAACAAAGGTTACATACCAGCACACTGAAAGGGATAGAAGACGTTATGTATGTAAATTTTAACTTGTTATTGATTAATTCCGTAAGACAATTCGCCTAATATTCTCTCTCCAAAAGACAGACAGAGGATTATTGAGTTATCTCTTTCTCGCGGGTACACCATCAATAAAGTCGAGTGTCTTTGGGACGGATTATCACCTTTCCGGGTCAGTGAAGGAAATTCGGGACGAGGCCGGATATCCGGGGATAATTGAAAATCACTTAATCATACACGAGACGCCAAATTATATCATAACTTTATGTTTATCTTATTATATCTTGTGATTAGGGGAGACATCGGAATTAGACCTACTCGGTATAAAGATATTCGCCATTTGTACACGGTACACCACCTGTGATTATAGGTACTGACTATCTGGTAAATAGTGGACATAAAATTATCGAATTTATGTATACGAGTATGTAACTATATAGGGAATCTTATAGTTTTAGTTGACGGGTTACCAGACTTTGTCCAAATTTATTACAAAAGCACGAATATAACGTATCCGATATTCCAACTCAAAAGGAACAAAAAGACGCAAGTTAATTATGTAAATAATACACCGCCCTAGGTATTTTAATGTCGATAAATGAATTTCGAGAATGTTCGAGAAATTGCGAGACAAACCGGGCTATCCGAAAGCAAAATAAAACTTTCATTCTGCGCGTAGTCGTGGGCAACGATGAAATTTTCATTAAGGAAAACCGCTGTATTTCAGGGCTTAGGTGAATCGGCCAAGAGCGATTGACTACCGGTGTATTGGGATTTACAGGGAGATTTTGTAATGAATTATTGATTATTTCCTACCGTTTTCTGTTGATAGTTTGGGCGAGATGATTAAATAAATGCTGTTTAATGTACACTACACTACTACTCTTCATTCATTTTCATAGTATATAATTATTATGTAGTTTTAAAGGATTTTGTTTGTTTAAGTCTTCACATCAATCATATCATCATCAATTAATACTCGACATTTTTGAAGTAGAAACTTGGTTAGCGTTATCTATTTACGACGGCATGACTCTTAAAGACAAAAACATAAAACAAGCGATCCTTGCCCCGTATTCATTAACTAGATAACCCTTAAAAAAATTTTCAATAAATCACTCATCTACGTCATACCAGGCAGCTGCTACCTTGTTCTAAGTCCCAGACTCCCAGGGTATACCCTACGCAACCCTAAAAGGGAGCAAGCGCGGAATCGCTCGCGGTGCTAAAGTTAATTTCGCAGCGCACCGCTCCAAGTCATTTCTCGGTTCAATTTGGCCCCAGTTAGTTTTCGCGGATTGTTATCGAAATTCTGAATAACCCAAATCTGGATTTCGATTTGCCGTTTGAGTTCTTGGTTTGCAGCAAATGGCTTCGAGCTAAGCTGGCTGGTATGAAAAATATTGTTTGTTTTACCTTCATATTGATTCGCGACTATAATCTGTGTCACGTTAAACCTAGTACTGGTAGATACCAAAAAATACGATACATATACTCATTCACTATCGTATAACCCTTTAAGGGTAGTTCGAGGTTGAGTGTCCACCATCAACGAAGTTTTGTTTTGGAATGAGTTGGTCAAAACCGATGTAGTCAATATTTAACGTGACAGGCGGTAAACCATATCGTCGTATACAGTATGACTATTGTCTATCTAGAGAAATCAGCTCGTTTCCTCGCGATGTAACCCTCACCAAAATCAACTGGACATAATCAATCTAGATGGTCACCCATCAAGAGACTTTCCATACACGCATTGCTTAACTTAGATGATCGAACGACAACGTCCGTTGTTTAAGAATATTAGTCACCACGCCTAGTATAACAACCAAAGCAGCTCATTAACCATCTAATTACTTATACAGCTTCTTTGCCAGCAGAAAGGCAGTTAGTTACATTCTATCCCAATCCAAGTCTAACTAGGTCGTAATTCACTTTTCAATTACATTATAAGCGAGGCTGGAACAACTTAGAAAGAAATTTAACAGGCATCTTATTATGCAAATAGCTCTTTTGAAATTAGTACCGAAATCCATAAGGTAGTTAGAAACAATAAGGCGAGTACCACGAAAACCTTCCACGAAACGAAAGTAGGGAAAAAGATGTAAATTTTATAATAACTCTCATTCATTCAGTAACCCAACTCTGAATAGTGATGGGCATTCAAATTTTGTTTACTTTGTTTTATTTACTGATCCGTTTGTTATGTGAAAATGTTACCAGTCATGTTTCATGCATACAAATACAAACTGATAAACCTTTTGGAGTAGACATAAGATCTCCTCTGTCACCTTTAGCATAAGTTTGCTAGCTCATCGTTCTAGAGATTCCTTAAAGTTTTAATAATGTCCTAGATCAGTCTTATTAGACTATTAGTACCGTCCATCTCTTTAATAAATTAGGAGCATTGTAAAAACGGCATTACTTTACGTATATTCATTTGTAGGATGTGAATAGATGGTGACCAGATGTCCTTCTAATCGTTATGTCGTAAAAGGTGCGACAATACTTCACCAATTTGTTTAATGGCGCAGAAATATTGGGATAAGATGAATGGATCATATATGAATTGGACGTTTTTGATTCACTTCATGATTATAATGGATGGATGGAAGGGCATAAATCGTCACCTTATAATAATTAATTAATTGCGAAGTAATATATATTTAATGAAAACATTTGTTCTAAAACAGAATATAAAAAAAAGTTGATTAGAATGTTCATTACCTTATACTGGTGTATATTTTGAGATGCAATTTGTGATTAGGATATTAGTTGCATTGATTTGTAGTAACAACATAAAATTAGATTGCCAAAACTACAAAAATAGTTTTTATGTGAAATTTTATCATTTATTAATTCTATCAGTATTATACTCTCGAGTAACAACACCCCTTCCCTAGCAGGAGTTTCGTGAGTCGTTTTAAGCAAGACATCTTTTCTTATTGTATTTTTCGAGAATTGTTTTCGAGTTTCCAACTCGGAGTGAAATGTCTTCCAAAGAGAGAAACAATGTTGGGAATCGAAATGGCTATTAGGCTCTATTCTTTCACGACGCGATGGTGTTCGACCAAGCGGAAAAAGTATTCTATCGATCCAGCACTCTTCAATGCGTAGCCTCAGACGCGTGGGCCAATGGAACTTTTGCAAAATACGTACACTTCAAATGCTATATTGAATTCCAATATCAGTGATGTTACGTATATTTTCTTCAGTGAGGCAAAATATAAACTGAAATAAGAAGAAATATATACCCCCGGATAGCCATGTCAACGACTGTCAACAGCGACATAGCAAGAACATAGAATACAAACAGTTACGTTGAGTGACTATAAGGAAAAATATGGGTTCGATGTGGTTATACACCACACAATTTATACATGATCAAGGGACCTAAGTAGCTAAAGGCTCTAAGTCTACAATGTTTTCTAGGTGCACGTTAAAGGGTAATAAAATTTATCTTTATATGGGGATTTACCTTACATCGTCAAAGCCTTTGATATAGATATAGAGAGGTAACCATTTAACTTCATTTTCTACCTAAGAAGAACTTCTCTAAGAAAGTTCTTCTTAAGTAGAAATCCAAGCCTGAGAAAACAACTAAGACATAGGTACTTTAATTATTTCGTTATTATAATTGTGACAGTTCCACCTTAACCAGTTAATGAATAACCAAGGTATCCAAGTCATTCTTATTCACTTTTATTATACTCTTTTCTCAGAAAACTGATTGATACATCAATAAAATAAACAACCTTATCCGAACAAACATAACATTTACCCATACCTACTAAGTCCTTCTTCACAACTCACAACTATTCCCTTCGACCCATACTAAACTCTCCGCACTTGAGTAGTCACGACGCAACTTGCGATATCACGCGCTTAAGATCAACTCGAAGGCTCTTACTTCGAGATCACTTACAGAGTTGGCCCCGATACAAGTACGAACTCGAGGAACGTATGACAATGTAAAATGGATCTCTTGTAACTTAAGAGTGGAATGCGTCCCATACCTATGAAGTACAGAAGTACGTACATTCTATTTTTAAGTGCAACGTGATGATGATATGTTATTTATTATAGGGTAAATATGTGAGGTTTCTTAAAGCTTGTCTTAAGAACACGTATGATGCATATACCGTAGTTTTTTTGAAATAGGATAAACCAACCCTAGTATCTTTCATTATTGAGCATATTTGTTTGTATGAATGCAGTCAGCGTAGTAAAAATTGTATACCAAAATCGGATATGAACGCAGTATTAGAGATTTATCCTAATTTAAAATTTAACGATCGTGACGTCGAAATGTTTTTTTACGTATGTAATTAGAAGTGTAGCAATATATCCTTATATAACGGAGTAGGTGATCTAACCAACAAATACTATTAGACCAAATACTTCATTAATACTCCATAATAACTCGCACCCATCTTCCCCATTACCCATTACATTACCTTCCATTACCACCTCATACACGGCCCATCGAACCATATTCCTACATATTCCCATTTCTACTTACGAATAATGTTCTAACACTCATTGCCACGTTTCCAATCAGACTGTTTGTAGTTAAATCAATGGAATGGCTGCCCAAATGGGTGGGCTTCCTTCTGCTAATGGCCTTATCAGATCCCTGCCCCATCTATCTCCATAAGGTGCTGGAGCCTCGATAGGCCGGGAAAAAGTAATTGGTGAAATATGGTGATTTAAAGATGGGATCTAGAAAATGAATGGAGTTTTAATATAAGTGGGAGCTTCTTAACTTGTGGTGTAGAGGAGTTTCTTATCTTCATACAAAGAGTATAGAAAAAACCAATAGCTATAGCTATAAATAGACTTTATAGCCACTGTCCATTATACTCATTATAGTATTTACTCAGAACTTTGATAGTTTGTCTCCACAGTAAAGGATTGGGGAAGTTAGTCTTTGTACAAAATAATCGTTAAGTTACTTAGCTTAGCTTAGCTTAGCGTAGCTTCGATATAGGGTCATCTGCAAAATAACTAAAGTGCTAGGGTTAAATTGAATGACAAATGCGCTAGTGACCTGTAAGAGCTTGTAACTTATCAAAAATATTGTAGATTAATACCCTTTTACCTTGATTACTAAAAAAGATGACCGAATAAATTATGTACATACTCGTACGATTATCTATACAGTAGCGAATTTCACTACCCCGTTGTTGGCACTAGTTTCGGCCAAGTGAAAGTGGGAGGCTCTAATTGAAATCGAGGAAGCCTGTAACGTTGCCAAGTGTTACACTTAAGGCCAGCATGCGCGAGATTGGCACTTACAATCGTGTAATTGGCGTGTGGTTGGCACCCGCTACGTGGATTTTATTTCGCCTCTCAAATCGGGTTAGGCTTGGCCTGGAACCAATATATCTACTTATTGCTTCCATAAGTCTATGTATATATCTATAAACACACAAACATCAATCCTTTTTGGCTTGGATTGAATTGAGACATATTACCTGCTCGATCATATCTTATTTTCTTCGTATAAAGGTGTCTTTCCAAATGACGAAGGCTGACAGTACCCCAATAATTTTCAATCGTTTTATTTTTAGAATTGATTAAGTTATCAATATTTAACATTGAAACTATTTAAGTTTAGGTTTTGTGGACTATTACAGTTAGTTTGTTGACTTTAGCTGAAATGGCGTAAGGAAAACTACCTCTTATTTTTGTTGTATTACTTACGTATTGTCCCCAAAAAAATCTTTACTTTACTTGTATTTAAATATAGGTACATTTCTATTTATTTTAATTTTCGCTACCTAGCATAATTTATATCACAATTTATTTTCAAACTTAATTCGCTGATGCACGCAATTTCAGCAAAACAATCAGATAAATTAGTGATTGATTTGTTTGGCCTGTGTAATGGGAAATGTGAAATCAGCACCTAATGCGATTCCAACATTTTGGGTTCTAATTAAACTAACCGTTGCAATTATTACTAATTATTGACAAAGACTGGGATTCTATTATTTCGTCATACTGTCCTAGTCTGCACTAGAATGCTACATAATAATTCATGATAAACACAACAACAACCTCGTTTCTAAAGGTGTACTGTCGATGTACGTAATAAAACTGAGATATAAAACTTGATATGTCTTTAATTTGTAATTAAAGGAATTAATATTTGTAGGCATTATTGTGACTTGTGTACTAGTAAACCTCTGAATACTCCTCAAGGGACAAATTTTAAGTGTGTTTGTGTGTGTTGTTGAATGTATGTATAGTGTAACACATACATATCACACTACAATTGATGAAAACTACAGTTACGGCTACTATAAGATACCATATTAGTTACAAAGGCAATCAATCTATTTGTCTCCATGAAGTCTAGACCATATTTCGTTACTTTATTGCCTAGACATTGATTACACTTTTTGACTTGAGGAAACGGTAGTAAATTCTTAACGAGCGATCGGAACTTTACGATTTGTAATGAATCGGAAATAGACTCGTAAGTATTTGGCCAAATATTTTATGAGAGGCTGTGTTGGTTAATATTGCTCGGTTTATGGCTGCGTTTGGTATCGTAAGAAATGAATAGAATGTTCGCTGTTTCTTATATAAATACGCAATACGTATATGCATACGCAAATTCATTTTTTTTAATTTCTCTTAGTGACATTCATGTGACTACAGTAATATATATAAAAAAAACAAAAAACCGCATTTATTTTCATGGTTAAAATAGAATAAAAAATAAAAAAAATCTTACATTCCTTTTTTGTATTTTTTAGCCAGTTGTTGGAGATAACTATTTCAGTAATATTATTATTATTAATAGGGCCTAATAACTATCTAAATAAAACGCTAATCACTTCATTGTACAGCTGGTTATAATTTATTTTAGTCCCAGATCACCAAGAACCCTTTTCTAATTTCAAACTTTTCTTTATTCTTACTATAATCGCAGTTATTTGGTAAAGGTTTCAGAAGAACAATGAAGCCCATCTCTGATTTATTCCCTTAGTCGCCTTTTACGATACCCACGGGACGGTTTGGGCTGAACTATCGTATGCTGAGTAGACGGCAATTGACTTCGATAAAATCTGTTCTTATGATATTCAGAGTCAATGATATTCTCATACTGAGAATTTTTCGTTGTCCTATTATATTATTATTATTCAAATCTCGGGTTTGCATTCACGTTCGTAGTCCTAAACTAGTAAATACACTTCACGTCTATATATGGCGAGTAATCAAAGGTTCAAGCGTTATCTATTATTTTTACCACATAGTCAGTAATCATCGATGTAGATAGGTGGGTGGGTTTCTCTACTACATAAGCTATTCCTTACTATGCGTTTCGCTAATTTATAGAATACATTAAAAAAATACCAAATTTACTTATTCTCTGACTAGAAATTGAATCCGCTAAATTGCTGATCCTGCCACCACCTGAGCCCTGCTTTTTCCTCACTATATATATGTGTCAATCACCAAACAAGTAGAGTTTAACGAGAGAATGTGATTCATAGTGCGAACACGCCAATATGTGACGTATTTAGCGAAGCGGCATAATTAACAGGCAGGGAGGCCTAGAACAATCATTATTACCTTGATTGTCCATAATTTCACACCTAGCGGAGGTGGCTACAACTAAAATTATCATTTACATACGGGCCCTGTTATTGCTATGGAATTATGCATGCAATTCCCCCCAATTAATATTGGCCGGTCGCGTGTGAAATACAATTTGAATGATCATTATGGTGGATTGAAATTCAATAAGTATTGGTTCTGTGTTGTTTAAAGTCGAAGTTTAGTTGGTAAACTTTTATTTAACTTGAAAGTGAAGTTCTGAAGAAAATGATTTATTTATTTCAACTAGGCAATATAATCTTTTGGTTAATTGTCTAGCAAACTTGTTATTAATATTGTAGTGTTCAAAAAAAGCCTAGTTATGCTTAAAGTGGTCTAGGATATGTTGTATATACTAGGTTTTGTTCACCCCAAAAATAATTTATAGAAGAAGAAAAATACTTATCTCTTTGGATACATTCATATACTATACGAGTGTATTCCTCAGTTATTTTATATGTCATTTTATACAAAACAAAGAAATCCAATCCTTTCTAAAGCAGTTTGCCTGTTCATAAAATTCTCTAAGATATTCTCAGCATTCTTGGGCATTGCGAAATAGTATCCGTGTGCTAAGACTCAAAGCTTTGCGGTTGCAGGGAGAATATCAAAGTGGCGACCATTCCCAGCCGGAACAAACGCATAACGTATTCACTGAAACTATTCTTTTACAACTCCACTCTTCTAACGTATGATACTTCGTATGAAAATGTACATTTGTCTTCGGCTTGACATTTGTTACTTATATTATCGTGAAAGTGGATAAATAATAATATATAAATATACTCAATGTATTTACTTTATTCAAACACATTTCAATTTATCGCTGTGATATGATAGCAAAAATTTAGAATACTGTTAAAAGTTAAATAAAATGAAAATTAATTGCCGTTCTTCTATCATAAGCAGGTGACTAAGAGAATAGATGTGCTTGATTCTGTTGTCAATGGAGCTATCAAAACACCGATATATTAACGTCATGTTCAAATTGTATTTCCGACGTTCTATTCACACCAAAAGGTCCAAGTACGTGAGTTCACCCACATTCCTGCCTTCAAAACATCGCTTCCTTTATCATAACGTAAGCATTTAATCACTCGGAAACTCCTGTGGGTGACTATTCCATTGAATCCCCTAATTGACTAACATCAAGGCCTTGAGGGAATTGTCTCTGATCGTCACTTGTCAGGAGCACGGCTTCATTCAATAATGGTGCTGATCTGGGACGTAATAGAACGGCATTAGCTGTCTTTATGGCAAGGTTATTTAATGACATAGGGAGTAAATAGGGGAAGTCCTTTGTTTGCTTACGATAACGTGTTAGGTTAGGTTAGGTTTACTATATGTATATGTTGTTAAGACGAGAAAGTTAGGTTCTTTCTTGATATTTTATGTGACACTTGTTGCCATAAATCACATAAATTACGTCTGTCATCATAACTTTTGAGGTGAATAAAACATCGACAGAAAAATAACTAAAACATAATGACATTACTATTACAAGTGACATTAATAATGGAATATATAAGTCAGTTTACAAGGTTATTACCAAATAAACTCCATTCCACTCCAATCCCTTATTCATTTTTACAAAAAGCTCCGCAGAACGACAGACAGGCATAAAGTATTCCATTTACATCCCAACTAGACCGAGACTACAAGTAAACAAAAAAGTAATGTTCCGAAAAACGCAACGGTTAGTAGGGTCCTTAATTCGCCTCCTGTTTAAGGTACGGTTAACGTAACGAGCTCAATCACACAGGCTACTGGCCAAATGATGATTTGGTATACGCCCCATAAGTTTTTGTTTACTGTAACTCCGAATTACCATAGTTTAGGCGTGGTTTTTGCAGGCATAAACACAAATGTACATAAATCTTATATAAGAATACGTATTGAGTACATATACGGGGTGGTAAGTAGTGTAGTGGTACTCGAAAATTGTATATTTGAATGTTTATGTATAACAGCTTCATACACATAAATAAGCATTTCATCCAAAATTTCCCATGAAAAGCACTAAAGAAGGATGTATCTAGACCAATAAAACGCCCTTAGTTGTTTTGTTTGGCCTAGGAATAATGTGCAATACCTTTTGAAATTGGTAATGAGTTTGAACAAAGTACCTCCTATTTGTTAAAGCGTCTTTTTTAAAATACCTAAAAAAACAACTACTAAGGCAACATATATCCATAAAGCCCTTGAAACGAGGTTAAGCCGAGAATATTCATGGATTACGTAATTCACATCAATGTCGCATAATGTAATATCGCTTCAAGAACTTTCGGTAATACCGGCCCATCAAAAGGGAATTATGACAAATGGCCTTCACCCTCCTCCTGTACCTGAGCAGGGCATGAATCCCTTATTAATATCACGAGTCCCTCATTAGATAGGTTGTAGCCGGGTGGAAATAGCGGGTCTTTCGATCACTGAAGTTAAGTAACAATGGTTACGGTGACAGGTGGTGAAACTGACATGGATATATGTTACAAGTTTACATCGATACCTATATATGACCTTTATTTGTATTACATATATAAGTTTGCTCATAATAATATGATAATGAAGAAATCACATATCATCTTTCATCTTTCTATGGTCTTTTTATAGTCCAACAAATAATTTTTAGTACAAATTTTGTCTACATACTCGGCGGTTACAGGTACTTACACACATTCAGTATTTTAACTAGTAGTATGGGCCTAACTTACTACAACAATACGAACACTGTCTCACAACGACAATCTAAATGTTACATGTTCAAACCATCAAAGCATGTGACTTTCATTCTTACTAATTACGTCTCTGCTTCTCTCTTACTTATTGACCCAAAAATACTGGTACCTTTTTATACCTATAGCTCGTGCAATTAGAGCCGTAATCTATCACCCGCCTACCTTAGCCACTGCTGCTGGCATTCATCAACTTTTGACGTTTTATCTCACTGTCATCTGTCAAAATGACAATTCGGTATCCTTCGGGAAAAAACAAATAAAAGATCCACTGGTTCGTTGAAGATTGATGGCCAGATGAAATTGGGAATCAAAGGACGCCTACCAACTTCACAGGATTCAATAATCCCTTTCTGATATTATCATTAGTTCTACGGTGAGGGAAAATGTAGTGAGGATTACCTATTTTTCAGGTTACATAATAGACAGCGTCAGTATACAGTGAAAGGGCTTATCGCGTGTCGGGATGAGTGCTGATTCTATGCTGGAAAGTGTGTTTGGCCATAAAATATTATTTATATCAGAGGTTGCTAGAAATACACGAAAGCTTCTGATTATTTAAAGGTACCCGTAGATCCTAGATTGTCTGAGAAGAGTTACATAGCGGATGTTATGTAACAAGTAAGTACTTTGTAGTTATTAATCTATCGTCTATTAAATATATTAAAGTTGTAAGGTTGCTAGCCAACAAAGCCCTTAATAAATCACAAATTCTTTATTAAAATTCCAGTAAGCAATCAAAAGAGAGATTTTAGCTTAAATTAATAAAAGTGGACTCAAATGACCTTATTATATTAGCTGGCAACATTAAGTAAACGCTAACAAGACCTTTTTCCTCCGACAACTGAGTTACAAAGCCTGATTACGGGGAAAGTTTGGGCGGGCAACTTTTTTTGGCTTGTTGCCCTTTCGTGGGACCATTAAATTTTACTTTTACGCTTCATTTATCTTTGAACAAATTTGACAAAAAGCTAATACACTTAATATTGAAAAATAAATATTGGAAAATTGAAATTACCAAAGAATACCAACACAAATATAGAAGCCACATATACCTTGCGGGACTGAGCTTTGCCCATCTATCTCCGCAATTGCAGAGCAAGTTATTTATGGCCACATCGAACCCAATTTCACCGGACTATCACCACCCAACGTGACAGATAGTGTTCCTATGTACTGTGTACAAGCACTGTAAAATTTCTCTGCAACCTAAAAGTCGCTTTTAGCTTACATACATGTATAAAGTTTTTTTATGCAATACATAGTTTTTTCATTGGTTCATTCTCCAACTGGCATTCAAGCTTACAATCTTCTCTTCTACATCTTTCACCCCACTAATCTACACCAACTTACGCATGTAAAACGCTACGAATATCTCCCTCCTAATCCAGCTGCGAACAAAGAGCATTTAATCTCACGTGCCTAACAAGTATCGCAGCAATAGTCGCTCGGCCAAAGCGAGCGTCTTTGAGTCAGTTTTGTCACAAAGCCGTGGAGCGAGCCAAAGACGCTAATGAGGTCCACCCGAGCCTGTTTTCAAAAGAGCTCAGGCTGAAATTTCACGCGTCCTTGAACTTTGAGCCTTATTTACATTACAACAAGGCTCGAAAGATGTTTACTTTATCTCGGATGAAGCCTACATTTTTCGCCTTCAAATTGAGTGCGCTAAATTGGTATAATGTTTACGCGTGTACTTGAGTGCGTGAATGGGAGTGTAAGCTGTTTTGGAAGAAGTATGAGAGATCATATACATTTATATACTCACGTATTTCATTCCCTAATGTGTATAGTACATAAAAAATATAATTAATCCTCGGTCACATTTGTAGTGTTATTGAATTTGCGTTCAATATGTAGGTAAACGTCTATTTATTGTTGATATCACTTCTATAATCGACCAAAATATTCATTAAATATCTATAGCCCTTCAGTAGTCACTAATCTGCTGCTATCGATAGATCATATCAGTAATCCTTTCTTATTTATACTGTTTAGTTTCTCCCTTAGGTATATTAAAGTGCATGTTATTATGCTTAGAAGCCAGGCTCAGGTGTGGCTACCGGTACGAGATTTTTAAAGTTTTCCAAACTGTCATAAGAAGTTATGCACGGTGAGTTCCACTGTTACCAAGTCGTTTATCATGGGAATAGAGTCTATATTATGAGGTGGGAAGTTTCAATGACCATCTTTATTTACATACATACACTCGTGTCCTTTTTCCCGTTGATAGAACATTGGTGCATGATATCTTCTCGGTCATCTTTATTATAGTTAGGGGGTTGTGATGCCATGGTGTCACTTAAGCCTAATAGCACGGTTGTTAATGTATATTTATTGTACTTAATTATTTATTTATCAATTTAATACTCAATATGTTCGTGAGGAAACCTACCTGTTCGTCGAACAGATAATAGTTAGTGCTTGTAAATGGCGACATGGCTGACCACCTGTCACATAGTACTGACTATCTGGTTAACACGTAGGTTCGAGGTGTCCATAGAATTACTACCTTCGAAATTGCGGAGATGAACACCTGAACTTCTGACTACCCCGCAAGGGTTAATGGTCGTGAATGCGTTCGTTCATCAATTTAATACTCAATATTTTCTCTAGTTTATTTACTTATATTTTACATATTCATAGTTGGTTTTGTATGCGTGTAAGTTATGTGTAGTATTAATATACTATTTCATACTAAGTTATAGTATAATTATACAGTAAATTTATTCATTCCTATTTCTTTTGGGACTTAATAAACCTTGAGACATAATATCTTTAAATAAATCCTCAGTAACAAAGGTTGGGATCTTATTTGGTATTGTTGTAACGTTTATAAGGATTTTAAATAAGGCCAACTCTTCTAAGAGATTAGTGTTTACTTGTTGGTAGTGAAATGCAAATATAGTAATGGCTTAGCGAGCTCTTTAGATTTTCATAAGTAATTCAATCGGGAAGCGCTTTCTGGGAAATTGTTCCACTAACGAAGCAAGAGAAAAACTGTGTAAAAATGTTTTTTCTCTATAAATATTAACTTTATTTAGCTAGATACATAATTATAGACACTTCATTAATATTACTCCTTTTATAATGGTAACAGGTATTCTTATAGTGTTATTTAAAGCAGTATAGGTACCACGTTTCTAATATACATTGACAAACATACATTTTATTCTTGTATGTATTTCTTTAGTGAGCTAAACAGAGACAAATCTCTCTTATCTCTTTCACACCCTCACCTCATACATGTTTCTACATACATATATACTATGTATATATAGCAAATAAAGAATCTTATAATATATGTTTATGCTTCTGTTCAATGTATCATATATGAGTACACAAATATACAAAGCTTAACAAAAGAGGAACAAAACAAACGTGCATGTGTGCGAGTGAACTTTCGGATTAAGTGTGAATTAATGGCAACAAAACAGTGACGCTTAAGTTACGGACGGGTCGCGTGTCTCTATTATAAGGCTGCTTACTGCGACTGTTGGAGGCAGTGCGGGGAATAAGGTGTTATATGGAATTACTGGTAAATACGAGTAAATGAAAATTTTGTATGATTCTAAGAATCGTTAGAGTGATATAGATGTGTAGGCTAGTAAATGATAATGGTAAAATAAAGTATACCTAAATAAATAAATGCTGTGTGATAATATATAGGTTCCATCGATTTGATAACGGCAGATTATATGAATATTGTTCGGTCGTATTATGAATTATTAATATTAATTACCAATAAATTTGTAATATAATGTACGTCACTGTTTTTAATAACTACCACCATATAAACTAACAATCTCATAGCATATATTAAAAAGAATTTTCTTGGTTTCTATTGAAGTTTTAATCTTAAAATTTTTCATTAACATTTTTATTCTTACAGTCCTTTTATAAGTTACCCAGATAATTTATTAGACAGCATCATTCACCTCCCGTTAGAATAATCTTCCTTACAAATACGGACGCAGGAGGATTAAAATTTATTTGAGACACTTAGGAGAAGCTGGGAATTCTCCAAAAGATTAATTACATCCTTTTGGTAAAATGCTTACCTTTCGAAATAACGTGCTAATGTTCAAGACATCTTGTTTAAATAGAATTTATAAGTACCTACATACACGTGACACGCGTTTTGGATATGTAGAGTTTATTTTTGTAGATATATAGTTACATACTTGTTCACGCCTCTACGTCTCCAACGATATAGGCAAAGACTATCGGTCTCCACCTGGAACGATCTTGACAAATCTCTTGTTTTATTCACATCCATTAACCTTCTCATACATGCTCTTCTGTTCTTCAATCGCTACCCTATCTAGATATCTATTTATTTAGTATACACATATAGAATCTGGCTTGTGTAAGCCTTATTTTAATAAGTTTTTGTATTTCGTATGGCGTCTTTTTTGTTATTACGTTTTCGCATACGTTACGATTATGTAATAATATAATTATGTTGATGGATGATCGAGAAATGGCTCACTTTTACGTTCAGGAAAACATTATGACGAAACCTTCGTTTTCTTTGAGGTAATAATTACGTCAGGTCGCAGTGACAGGTAACTCCAGCTGTCACGTTGGATGTCAAAGTTAATACCATCTGTCACTTGCTGTCACTTGATGCTGACTGTGTTACGGAAGGCGGGTTATAGATGGACCCCATATTCATATTGATCCCTACTTCAGCGAATTTCGTTAGTTTTTTTAAATAGTTTATTTAAGGTTTTACAAGCAATAGATTGGAAAAATCTATAGGAGTAAGTCTTGCGAGTAAGTGTTCTTTAAATTCATATAATGAAATTTACTGCATTACAACGGTTATGTTAATGCAATGTATATGACAGGGAAAAGATTTAAAAAAGCACTTTCGGTGTGTCGCCACTTTCGGTTACATTCAATTCCCTTTATACCCCTAATTCTTTTGTCGCCAATTTACATAAGAATACACTTAAATAATTCTAAACCCCAGAGCCGTACGTATCCGCTCCAACATCGACCCACAATACACAATAGACATTTTAGGCTTCGCAACAATTAATTCTCGCTGGCTGAATGAGACAAACGCTTGGATATAGGCTGGATAAAATAAAATAGATGTTTTATTTTACTGTGTTTTTCAGGGATGGGTAATATACATTACTACCCTTTTTAGTTTGTTATACATATGTTTAAATCCTAAGAATGCATGGACTTCAGAACTTTGGTACAAGACGTTTAGTCTGTTGCGTCTGTGATTAAAAGAGTTTTCTTAGGTTACTAATTTGGGTTTACTTTGGTGACAGTATAGTACCATAATAACAATAAAAACCCTAGTAATATAGCAATCAGTCCCGATATTATGTCTACTAAACCTACCTAACTTAAAAGACACAAACACATTGACATACACACACTCAATATCCACCCTAAAACACTTATAACTATCAAATTAATCAATCGAATAAGAATCACGTTTCACACACATAATATACATATATATGTATATCTAACCTAAAACAAGGACATATTGAATTGAAGTGAATACATTCACACACACAAACATTAAACCTAAAGTTCTAGCGAAGAACAGCAAGAAAAATAAGCCCACTAATCTATGGAAATTGTTCGGAAATTTCGCCATTTCGTTCGTTCGTTTTCGAAGCAACCGAAGCAGAACGCTCCATCTGGGTAACGCGGGACCCACTCACGCGGGAACGGCATTACGGCTTATGTTTTACTGAAACTGCTAGTCTGGGCCTAGGAGAATGTAAGCAGCTGTTTTTTAAAGCTTTTCACAAGTAGCTAGGGGGTAAATGTGATTCTAATAGTTCTGAGTGAACGATGATGTATAATCAACTACGGAATTACGGCTTATGTTTTTCACTAACTGTTAGTGTGTGACTTTTTTCACGGTTTTTCAAGAAATGTAATTATTGCGTTTGACATATTATTATATTAATGTAGATAGTTATGAGTGACTGATGTTATATGCATTCGAGCTTCATTTGTTATCCTTTTTACTGAGTCAGTTCTCCCGTGGTAGATCTGTCCTAAAACTTGATAAGGATCCAATAAGTTGTTTTTTTTTCAACTACTACGAGTATAAAGCATATAAATAGAAAGCTATTTTTACAACCCCTTCATATCTAAGAGTAATTTTTGAAGTGCCCTCAATTTTCTATTCTGTGCAGTTTTTCACGCTGAAAGGCTATAACTTGTTTATTCCGCCATCAATAACGGATTAATGTCAGAGCGGAACAACGGCGACGATCGATTTGGATTAAAAGAGCCATGTCACAGGTTATAACGCATACGTCACACATATCCCGATAGAGGCCATGACGAACAGGCGATAGAATTTATGCGATTAGAAACTTACTTGTTATAGGCATAATAATTGGTACAGATTGCATTACATTACATAGTAGGGAGAAAGGATAAACAGTGAAAAATAGAAAACATCTGTTGAAATATAATTATTTAAAAGTTCAATGATTTTCATAAAAAGATTATCTACGAACAGGCAAGCACGTATAAGATAAAAAGAGGTCTCCCAGTGGTCTTCAAGCCTCTAAGGACCCCAAAACACACGTCACATACATTACAAAGTCTCAGAGTCATTTAGCCGTGGCATGTCGTAACAAATCGCGGTCCCGAGGCAAATAGCCTTCATATATCTTGGTACTGCTTTCAGCAAGTTTACTGTCATTTATCCTCCTTGGATGCAACCTTCAGGCGTTTAATATTCAGCGTGTGCTCGCCTCATTTATTTGGAAGAGGCCACGCCCATTTGTATGTGTCACTAGCGACCTCTGTTGTTTGGAAGAAGGGTTTAAAGAGTATATATGTCTACATAGAGTAATCGTGTTTTGTGGTGTACCCTTGGGGAGGCCTATGTCCAGTATTGGACTTCTTTAGCCTGATTGATTGAGTTAATATACATACACATACACGTCCTGTTCCCTTTCCATTTGAGCTCATATTATATCAGGCATATGAAGAACTAGAGGTCAATGAAATCAATTGGATAATGGCTAGCAACTTGCAACCAAAACTCTTATTCAATGTGTATGAAAATTATGCTAAGTTTTACCAAGGAGTATTGAGATTCTGTCCACCCTAAAGGCATTAAAGTACTTTTTTATATCTGTTCCGTGTATTATCGATTGTCCTTGAACAAAATATAGTTTTCCTCTTACGTTTCCTGTTACGTTCCCTTCATAG